>JASANB010005702.1:0-53879 GCA_030248155.1 Sabatieria punctata
AATCTTGAAAAATCAATCACTTGTGCGAGAACTACGTACATGTACAGTACATGAAAAAAGAAAGAACATTTCTGATGATGCAACAAGCCTAAACATAAAACAGTTCTTGAGAAAAACTTGTTTTGGCTATAGAGGGCCTGCTTCTGAATCCTGTAGTACGTCTATCAATTTACATCTGCATCTATTGCAGTAGTAGCAGTGGAATGCGACGTGATAACTACGGCAACGGCTGGAACGGTAGTCGGGGACAAACTGACTGCTACAGTAACCTGTGACGACGCCGCTCATTTCGTCTGTCCCACCACTCTCCAGAGTGTCTCGCCTCCCCTGCAACCTTCACTTGTTCGTCTGGCTCTTGGAGTCCCTTCCTTCCCACTCAATGTTTAGCTGGTAATTTTTTCTTTCTCAACCATTCGCCAGTGTCATTGGCTCAGTGGTTTATCATTTATCTGCGGGCATACGTGAGAGTGGATTCATACGGATGAGGGTTTTCCAAATTCCCTGACTTTTGAAAGACTACAAAGAGTTTTGAAATATCCCTTTCCGGGAAAGCTAAAATCGCAGAAAAATCTTGCAAAATCAATCACTTGTGCGAGTACTACGTACATGTATGCACAGTACATGAAAAAAAAAGAACATTTCTGATGGTGCAACAAGCCTAAACATAAAACAGTTCCTGAGAAAAACTTGTTTTGGCTAAAGTATGTACAACCTAGATTTTTAAAAAATAACCCAACCCATCCCAGGCATCCCATCGAGCTGCCCATTGCAATTCACAACACAAAGTTGATAGATAGTTGATGTTTTAAAAAGGAGTCCATTTTAAAAGGAACTTGCAATTGGCCCCGAGCACTTTTGCGACTGATCTGAGAGCTTTTTCTAGACCGGTTTTTCGGAATCAGATAAACGTACACATCAATCAACTTTAGTTCCCTCGTTTTTACAATGCCATTGTGGAGACAGCTCTCATTTATTATTCACAAAAATACGCTGACCTTCGATCTCTAATACAGTACATAGCCGACCAAAGCTGATGGTGAACGTTTTTCAGCTGTGCAAATGGAGCAAGAGTGCCTGCCACTCTAAGACCTTTCTGAAGGGAGAGACGCCGAAAGAGCAGGTCTATCTGAGTGGTGTGCGGCCAGGAAAGGAACCAGGGTGAGTACGGTCGGTGCACACACACAAACACATCTATGTTGCAAAGTTTAGACAGTTGCGGTATCGGTGTTGACAGTGTTCGAAGGTCCGATTCACAGACTGCCAACGGGTCAGACGCAGAGCTCTTCCTCAGCACGGATGAGTTTGGTGAGAACATGACACTCGCCAACATGAGAATTGGGCTCCATCCCAAATAGTCAGTCTCTACTAATGTTCATAGGTCATCTTCAGTGGCCAGCAGCGCACACTACATACATGTTGTAGTGCATGCAGCACGGACTACAAACACTTTTGAAATATCCCTTTCCGGGAAAGCTAAAATCGCAGAAAAATCCTGCAAAATTTCTGCCGCCACTCTGTCTTTGTTCATCTGGTGGGGCATCACAATTTGAACTATATTTCAATTATTCCACGCGAAAAATATGGCAACGTAAGCTATGTAATGGTGCGCTTATTCTTAATTTCACAAAGACCGGCTCCGAGCGTGTTTTATACGCATACATGCAACAGGTCATCCGCCGAAGGCGGGAAGGGGTTGGGGGGTCTGGCGCCGGCCGGGGGTCTGAGCCAAAATTTTGGGTGGGATTGGGCACTAAAAAACGCACAAAAATCGAAAAAATCGCAATTTTTGGCTAAAAATCACCAAAAATCGCTAATTTGGGCTGAAATACAGCTACAAAGTGCTGTTTTGCAGGCGATTTTGGAAATTTTTGTTTCTTAAATTGTAAAAAATCGCAAAATTTTGCTCAAAAAATTACTTGCCAGAAAAATCGGAGGGGGGCGGGAAAATCGTTTCGGGGCGTCCCCATCCGGGGAGGGGTCTGGCCTAAGTCGGGTGTGGGGTAGACCCCCAGAGCCTCCTGTTGCATGTATGTTTATACGATAGCTCATGTTCCTTTAAGTTGAAATGGGTTTGGGTTCAGACAACGCTCTTTTCAGAGATTACAAGCATATACGCTTTAGCAGTGGCGTACCCAGGGGGTGTACAACCCCTTTGCAGTGAAGGTAGGGAGGAAACATTAGACCAACTCGGTTCGATTCCCGGTGATAGCCAAGATGGCTCGAAAATATCTTTCTGCACCTGCCACACACAAGTGTTCCCAGTGAAAAGTTCGCGATGACAGACGTAACCGGGTTTTGAGCAGGAAAGCAGAACAGTTGCTGTTTGTTAAGAACAATCTGATTTTCTTGGATTTCGAATGTTAAGCTTTGTTAGGTGAAGTTAGAGAGCAGTAGAGAAGTACGTACAGTATGTAGATAAGTAAAAGAACTGTTCTTACATGCAATCAGCACCGTTTTAGAATAATTCACACAAACTCGGTATTATTCAAACCGATCCTCGATTACGTAACCGAATTTTCAAAATACCTAGCTATTCTGAGTTTTTCGAGTTGAATCGATCTGGCCTCCTCTGGCTGGGGCAACCAAACCCCAAAACCGCTTCTTTAAACAATGTAAAGTATTGTCACAGCCAAACGACTTGAGCCCGACGTCGCGGTCGCACCGCCAGGCTCTCGATTTTTTTCGTTTCTAGAGTTGTCATTCTAATTTAGGTCTACAGTGCGTCGTATGAAATTATGTGGAACCTGCACCATTGCACTCACGGACTTTCTCAGATTTGTCAAATGCCAGCCAGCTGAAAAAAGTTTTCGGTTCTTATCGGGCAAACGTGGCCAGACGATCAACAACCGGAATTAGTCAACAAAATAATTGATTGACTGACATTTGGCAAGACACTGTGGTCTGATTCATCAGTAGTTTCAGTGGAAAATTCTCTTTTCATAAACCTCGTTACATGTGTACCATAGAACAGTGAAAATTTGAATGGAACAAAATGCAGCAGAATTAAACAGTTCACTGTGCGTTTTCGTCCATATCTGATGGGCTCTGCTGTGTATGAACCAATTTCCTAGATGTGACCTTCGCACGAGTGCTTGCAGATAATCGAGCCATAGATGGTGCCAGACCTGAAAGCACCGGTTATACAGTGAAGGATTTTATGGTTTATAGTACCGGTACAACCGTTTTTGTCAAAAAGGCTGGAAAACTTTCGGCTAGCGTATGGATAACCGATGGGAACCTGGATTTTTAAGCCATTTTTTAGTCAGGATTCAGTTTTTTTCGACATTTTTAGTTAGAAACATGGTTTTTATACGCTTTTTGATTCAGAAGAGAAGGGGTCTCTGACTCAAGGCCTTTTAGCCCAAAAACAAGTCCGATAAAACAAAAATGGACAAACTACCGCCTTTTGAGGATAGTTTTCCGACCTGCACGTTTTTACCTGGAAATGGAAAAACACGTACGGGAATTGAGTCAATTAGGGTAGACAGATGGCGGCGAACGTCATTTATCTGAAACTTTGACGCGAAAACTTCCCCTCCGACTTTTGAAGGAGAATTCGCTAAGTGGTTGGCCAGCCCAATCGTTTGCAGCGCTTACGGCAGTTTGTGGAGGAGCAGCTCCAAATCGCACGATTTGTCAATCAGTTTTCGAAAGACAACAAAGTACTGTTGTTTAATACCGGATTTTTCAAATGCGTATGCGTATGCGTATGCGTATACGCATTCCAACTACAAATGCGTATGAGTTTGCGTATACGCATTCCAAAAACTAATGCGTATTTTGCGTAATGCGTATGCGTAATGCGTAATCTTAGAAACATTTGGAAAGTTCACTGAACAGCCTTTTTTCACTAAGGTATGTTTTTCTGTCTAGTTTTAGAGGCGGTATAAGTTATTTAAGACCGAGCCAGAGGCCTGAGGATAAATACCTGCCTAAAATAGAATTGTAGTACAGTACCCGTGTTTTAGACAAGCACAGGGAAAACGTCTTTTGAGATACGGTTACTGCGATCTGCTAATGTACAGTTAGAGATCGCATTAACCGTGCTTTGTTATCATTTTAACTGTGCGTTGTAATCGTATTAACTGTAGCTTGTCATCGCATTAATCATGCCTTGTAACGCAATAACCGTCGCTTGTTATTGTATTTATTTATTGTAAGAGGGTCTGTCTATAAAGATCTTATTAGCAAATCGTTAATAGGTTAAATGGGTTAAATAAAAATAAACAAAAACAATCGTAGAACGAGGGGGTGGTGGTTGTGGTAGGGGGGTGGGGGGGTGCTATTAGGGTGGTTGTGGAGGTTTATTTATATATGTTTATTAGATTTTCTTAATTAATGTCCTAACCCGACACTTCTCTCGTTGGTTCCACCTGGGGTCGCGGACAGATGATGTTGTTGAAGAGGAGAGAAAAGGTGTTGATTTTGGTGATTACACAGATTTTGTAGAAATGGGCAGGTTACGTCAATAAAACGATAACCGGCCGACAGCAAAACACGGTAGAAAGCAGGAAAACACGATGTAGCGCAGTTAAAGAAAGGTGTAGAAAGAGGAAAGTTGAAAAGAAAACCGGTTTGACGATGGCTGTTGACGACGCTCATTTACCGCCCAATAAACATGTTACTGGGGAGCCGAACGGAAGCGACCTGAGAACCACTCGAGCCACACTGAGGCAATCGGCGCGGAACGCAGCAAAGCCACACTACAGGCAGCTAGGAAGACGGAGGCAGCTCACTTCAGGAGTCGACCTGGGTCTTGTCGCGCAGAGAGGCAGCTTTTGTAGGTTGACTTTAACACGCAACCAACTGCACACAAGAGTAAAACACAGCCAAAGTGAAGAAACCAGACAGGCTTCGGGCCCGCCAGACAGACAGAGAATATTCTAGAAGCTATCACTCAAAATATCGACCAATCACTAGCCTTCGTTCTTCTCGGCCCTCTCCTGATTGGTCGAAAGAACCGCGACGGGCTCGGCGATCGGCGGCCAAACCACGCCCTGTCTCGTGTCTTGCCGTAGGAGCTGGTTCTCGCAGCGCACCCTGAATTGGCAAGCGGCCGGCGGCAGTTCAAATAGGGCGGGTCTGTACATTGCCCCCTTCTTGGTCGGCGACGTCCTCGGCGCCGTAGCCCTCCGCCGATTCCAATGGTAGGTCAGTCCGCATCCAAGACAGGGAGGCTGCCGCACCGTCGATCCGCTGGCTTCTTCGCACTCCTTGTTGGTAGGTGGATGGTGATAGTGGTGTTTCCAGTTGGTTGACACTTCGCAGGTTGACACTCGGCCTCTCTCGTCAGCGCTCCCACAGATGGTGGTTAGAACCGGGTCGGTGACAGAGGCAACTCCATACCTTAGTAGGGTCTTCCTTCCCTCGTTGTACGATCAACGCACGTCAGCCATCCACTTAGTCGTTGGTCACCCGGCGCTCGAGGCTAACACACCGCTGGAGTAGCTAGCGCTAGGTCGTAGTATCGCAGCATAGGGTCCACGAACAGTGTTCAAGTTATGGCCGGAGGATCATAGTGACCCCTTCGGCCCGATTGGCACCAACGTAGATTCTCAGTCCGGCAACCGTCTTCTTTTTCACAGCTACCGTTGTTGTTGCTGTCTAGAGGTGGTACAGGCCACCTGTCGGCTGGCAGACGGGCAGGTTGCAGGGACTCTGGCTCATCACGTCGGTCGCGGCGTTAGCAGTAGAGTAAAGTGGTTGATTGGCGGACGCTAGCAGTCCGCACACTGATGTATCGGCGGACGCAGTGTAGAGGGGGTACAGTCGATAGATTACCGAGATGACCCCTATCTCGGCGCTACTAGCACGGTCGGCACGTTGACAGGGTGCCGAAGTGGCGGCTTATTTCGTCAGCCGCGACGTCAATAGTAGAATCAGGTAGCTGATAAGCGGACGCTAACAGTCCACACGCTGAGGTACCGGCGCTCGTAGTATAGACGAGGTAGATTACCGAGATGACCCATCTCGGCACTTCTCATCGGTCGGCACGTTGACAGGGTGCCGAAGTGAGAACTTATCACGTCAGCCGCGAAATCCCTGGCAGCGTCAAGTAGCTGGTAGTCCCTCTACACGTTGATGTTCGCACGGAAACGAGGTGATAGACAGCCAACGCTATTGACTGTCGGAGTGTAGAGGAGACGTAGCCGTTAGGTCACCGAGATAGCCTCCATGTCGGCCGGGCATCGGCACAGTAGCTCATCCCGCCTGCCGCGACGTCAATGGCAGGACCGTGCCCAACTGGTGTTGGGCGAACACCTGCAGCTTCTTCTCGCGCCGACTCCGGTCATTACCGGGGTCGTTGACTAGACGCCGGGCCGTCCTCCACTCCATTCCACAGCTCACATCACCGGGTACCGCACAGGAGAGGCAGTAGCAAAGGGTAGATATTCCCGAGAGCCGATCAAGTGGTTGGGTGATATCATAGAGAGAGAAAAGAAAGGAAAAGTAAATACATACACTATGTACAGCGCAGGTAGTGACACTCAGTGCTCAGCCGCCGTTGCAACGCCATGGTCCGGTGGTTCCAGATCCTGGCCGGCGTTCCCCACAGTAGTCTCGGCTAGCGCTCTCTCCAACTCTGCGATACTCTCGTCCTCTTCTTCTCCTCGTTCTTCCGGCAACGTAGGAAGAGGAGGGGCGGTAGCCTGCAGTCGCTCAACTTCTCGCTGATGCAAAAAGCTGGGTCCTTCCAATTCTGGGTAGCAACGAGACAGGTGTTGTACGTGCACACGACGAGGCGTTCGGTCTCGGCCACCCACTGGCACAACGATGGCCTGGTACCCTTGTACCTCGACCACAGAATAGGGGCCAGTGTACTGCATCGCTAACTTCATGGTTCGCACGCTGGGGTCGTACCGCATTACCTTGTCGCCGGGTTTCACTCTGGTCTCGCGAGTGTTCCACTTCTGGTCAAATCGCTCCTGGTTGGCGATTTGGGCCTGTCGCAGGTTGTCTTCGAGCAGACGGCGGTCCCGTTGCCACTGTTGTCTGCGATCCTCATCAGATGGCCCCTCTACTAGCGCGTCAGCGGTCAAGTGTGCCTCAGGCACTGCGCTCGGTAGGTGTAGTCGCCGAAGAAAAACCATCTCGGCCGGGGGAAGTTGCGTGGCAGTTTGCGGAGTCGCGTTGTAGGCGTAGACGACTGTAGACAGGTTCAGGTCCCAATCGTCCGCTTCCTTGTTCACCAGCCTAGACAACATGTTAGCGAGAGTGGAGTTCATCTTCTCAACCAGTCCGCCGGTCCGAGGAGAGTAAGGCAACGCCCAACGATGTCGGACCGTGTGCATCTCCATCAGCTTCTGCACCGAACGGTTCTTAAACTCGGTGCCGTTATCGGAAATCACCTCCCTGGGTGGTCCAAAAACCATGAACACGTAGTCCAACAGTGCTTTGGCCACACTGTGTCCTCGCCGGTCTCGCAGCGGTCGAGCTACCACGAACTTGGTGTAGGCATCCATGACCACCAGAACGTAGGTGTAGCCAGTGGCGGTCCGGTTGAGCTTCAAGGTGTCCATGTAGAGGCGTTGGAAAGGCTCCGTAGGTATTGGCATGAGCCCCATAGGAGGGTTTTCTGTTGGCGATTGTCCCCTCCGAGCTGCACACAACAAACACCCATGCACCTGCTTGGCGATGTCCTGTCTCATCTGCGGCCAGTAGTAGAAACGTCTCATTCGGGCGTAGGTTTTGCTAATCCCGAAATGACCAGACGTTCGCGCCCCATGATGGTCATAGAGCAGTCGAGGGCGGAGCGGCAGAGGTATGCAGAGACGCAGTCGCTGCACCGTCCGGTCGCCTGGTGCGTTGTCGGCAACTGTAGGTGTAGGCTGCAGGTGCCACAGTAGCTCTCCGGTTACCACGTAGTGTTCTTGGTTCTGCCGGACCCACTTAGCCATCTCCTCGCTAGTGGGTAGGGCGCCGTCCGTTTTGTAAGTTATCATGGCGGCCCAATGCGGATCTTGCTTCTGGTGGATCGCGGCCAACTTCTCCACGTCCTGCCGAGTTGGGACCTGAACCATCGGATGACAGCTCAGACTGTCCACTCGCTCCTGGTAGTGTTTGGTTCTGCCCCGCACGCAAGCTGCCATGACGTCAGGCTGCGAGAGCGGAGGTAGCAGTTCCATTCCCTCGATCGTCAGGTGCTCCCAGTGAGGGTAGCTGATGGGCATGTCGGCGTTGATGTTCATGACCAAGTGGTCATCAAACGGCACCTGCTGAGTGACTAATTCGTCGTACGGTTTGCCTTCCGTCAAAACGGTGTCAGAGATACCGTACACGTTCCGCGATTCCAGCTTCTGATGAGGCATGCGAGAGAGAGCGTCGGCACCGTGGTTGACTCTACCCGGCCGGTAGACAATGTTGGGCATGACCTCCTGGATCTGCAGAGCCCAGCGCGCTAGCCGTTGCACTAGCTGCTTCTCCTGCAGGTAGCGGAGTGCGTTGTGGTCCGTGATGATGGTAACTTGGTGGTTGAAAACGTAGACACGGAACTGTTGGATTCCGTAGACCAAAGCTAGGCACTCCCGGTCGGTGGCGCTGTAGTTGAGTTCGTTTGGCCGCAGACTGCGGCTAGCGTAGGCCACTGGGTGTCGTCTCTTTTTCTCGTCCTCCTGTGCCAAAATAGCGGCAATCGCAATGCCGGAGGCGTCTGACTCGATGATGAACGGCTGAGAGAAGTCAGGGTAGCGCAGAACAGGAGTGTTGATCAGGTGTTTGATCAACGTGAGAAACGCAGCCTCCTGCGATTCTCCCCACGACCAGGCATTCTCCTTTTTGACCAGCTGGTGTAGCGGCGCAGCGATCTGGGCGAACCCCTTGATGAACCGGCGGTAGTAGCTGCAGAATCCAATGAAACTGCGCAGTGTCTTCAAGTTGGTAGGTCTCGGCCAGTCCTTCACCTTCTCGATCTTAGCTGGGTCGGTGCTCATGCCGTTCTTCCCGATCTGGAAACCCAGGAACAGGACGTGTGGCCGTGCGAAGTTGCACTTAGGCAGGTTTATCAGAAAACCGGCCTGATGCAAAGCACGGAAGACACGGTCCATCAGATCTTTGTGCTCCTCCAGCGTCTGCGAGATGATAAGCACGTCGTCCAGATAAGTGAAGACTCGAGTTGGGTCAATGTTACCCAAGATGCGCTGCGCCACTTCCTGGTAGAAGGAAGGAGCGTTGCAGAGGCCGAAGGGCACGCGCTCAAACTCGTAGAGGCCCTTGTGAGTGATGAAGGCAGTCTTCTCCACGCTGTTAGGATGCATGTGCAAGTTGGTGAACCCAGACCGGATGTCTAGGGTAGAGAAACAAGCTGGTTTTACCTGCCCGATCGCATCAAGCAGGTCATCGATGCGGGGCAGCGGAAACCGATTCTTCTTAGTTACCTTGTTCAGCTCTCTGAAGTCCACGCAGAGTCGAAGGTCACCGTTCTTTTTGATCACTGGCACGATTGGAGAGGCCCACGGGCTGTTAGACGGCCGAATGATGCCCGCCTCCAACCACTCGGCAATCTTAGCCTCCACTTTCGGTCGAATGTGGAAGGGTAGTCGCCGCAGTGCCTGACGCACTGGTCTCTCGTCGCCCGTGTCGATGTCCATGTAGGCCACACGACAGTCACCGATCTCGTCCTCAGTAAGGCTGAAAGCCTCATTCCTCTCCAGCAGAAAGGACAGTAGGTTCTGCCGAACGTTAGGAGGCAGGTCGTCGAACGGTAGCAGGCCACACATAGTCAGTTTCCTTTCCTCGGGGTCGGTGATAATGCGAGTGATGGTGGCCTGAATTGCTTCCAACTCCTCCTCAGTCAGGCCCCAGTCGTTGTTGAGTGGTTTCGGTTGTTCCTTCAGGCCGGCGGTGATTTGCTGGATTGTTGCCTCGGCCCTGGCCTTCAGCCGTTCCACCGTCTTATCGTCTCTCTGAGGGTGTTGTACCAGTTTTCCGACCTCAGCGTCTGCCTCCACTGTGATGATCTGGTCCGTCGGATTAGCGACCGTAACTAAGATAGAACGGTCGGTGTAGTGTTCCGTTCGCCCCTGCACCTTCAAATCGATTTCCGTCTCGTCCGCGGGGACGAAGAAATAGGTGCACTCGTCCAAGTCGGCAGTAGAAGCGTACCCAGTGATGGTCTCCACGCAGTTGGGGCGTATTTCCCTCGTTGAAGCGGCCAGAACAGGAACTGTCTCTCCGGGGAGAACACAGTTCGTTATTGGCAGCACTGGAGTAGGTTCCGGTCCGTCTGAGTCGCACAAGGGAAGGATTGGCTCATCCTCCTCCTCAGGTCTTCCTGGTTCATTCTCCTCCTCAGACTTCTCTCCCAGAGTTGGCATAGTAGCTGGGAGCGGTCCCTCTACCAGCTTTGACAACAGCGCTGTCAATAGCTGAGGGAACACTTTGATGCCTGGCAGTCCTACCAGCAGAGGATATGGACACTTCATGTCCACTACGAACCGCATTGTTGCTTGGTGTCCTTGGTAGTTGAGGGTCACGTCCACCACGTGTCTGCTTTTTCTGCCGCCTCCCGTGAATCCCTTCAAGATGACGTCCTGCGCTCGGTGTAGTCTGGTTTTCACTCCTCTGGACTTTCTCTCGGCCAAGATGATGCGCAGTCCCTCACGGCCACACAAATTAGTGACCGCTCCAGTGTCGACAAGTACCGGCACTTCCATAGAACCGATTCCGACCTTCAGCAGTCGCAACGGCATGGTATCCGGTTTTTTGAAAACCGGTTGTAGCTCCTGAGTCACCTGGTTGACCTCTACGACTCCTACCGCAGCCTCTGACTGGTCCGTCTCCGAATCAGTGTCCCGTTGTAGCATTTCGAACTCTTCCAGGTCTTCTCCGTCCAAACTTCCTTCCAAGATGTTTATTCTGCTGCGGTAGAGTTCCATCGCTCTCTCGTAGGCAGTGTCGCTCACTGCCTTGTCTTTCTCCGGTGGATTTTTCTTCACCCACTTCATCCACGCCTCTCGCGTCCAGGTTTGGTTTTTCGGCAGCGATTTCACCCCTCCTCTAGTATAACCTTCCGGTGGTCTCCGGCGGTCATCGGGAGGAGGTGCTGCTGCAGATCCTGGCGCACGAAGTGGTCTAGGCGGTGCTCGAGTTGTTGGCGCAGCTCTGGGAGGAAGACGTCTGAGAGGCTCAGCTCGGGGGTACCGAGATACCCTCTCTGACTCCAGCGGCTCGAATCGCTGCATGGCCTTCCTGGCATCGGCAAGGTTGAAACAGCCCTGCTCTACGTTGTGTTCGCGGGCCTTCTGCCGAAGTTCAGGTGTCAGTCCTTGGAAGAACATTAGCAGCTGCCACTCGGTCAAGTTGCCGTTTGGTTCAGCGTAGTGCAGCCGCAGCGATCGTCGCTCAATCTCCTTGCAGTAGTCATCAAGGGACAGGCTCCCTTGAGAGATGCGGAGGAGTTCCGTCTTCACCTCGAAAGCCCGTTCCCTAGGGAGGAAACGGTCCACCAAAAGCTGTCGCACCTGGCGGTACTCCAGTCGCTCAAGCAGAGGCACGGTGTCGATGGCTGCTCGCATAGCTTTGGGCAAAGCGCTTTTGGCCAGCGCTACCTTAGCCTCGTCCTCGACCACTTTGGCGAACACAAAGTACTCCTCCAGGTCGTTGAGAAACTGACGCACGTCTTCTACGTCAGAGTCGTACTTAGGTAGTTTCATAGAGCGTAGATAGTACGGCTCCCTTCGCTGGTCGGCCGCTCTAACCTCGATGTTGTGCAGGGTGTCCTCAGCGCGACTAAGTAGAGTAGCCGCCAATCGCTGTCGTTCCGCGATATCGTCCTGGGCTTCCGCGTAGTCTGACACCACCTGCTTTGGCCGTTGTTTCGATACAGTCTCGCTGTCCCTCAACGCTTGCTGATTTGACTCCCACTGCATGTGTTGGAGGCCGGCGGAGGTCAGGTCTTCAATCCTCCGCTCTACTCGCTCGCTGTCCTGACTAGACTCGGCAGCAGTTTGCCGAATTTGTCGCAAGTAGGAATCGCGCAGGGAGTCCAACTCCTGAGTGGTGTAGTGTAACGACTGAGTACGCAGAGCCTCCTCTGCGCATAGCAGAGCTCCCTCCAGTCGCCGACTCCTCTCATTCAGATCGTAATCTCGAGCTCTGGCTTCGGCTGTTTCCTGCACACGCACACGTCGTGGGAGTGGCAGATTTCTCAGCACAGGTCGAACAGTAGGGCGGTCCGGTCCAGTTTGACGATCAGCTGGTGGCTGACCGTTCTGCGGACGTGGCAGCACTGTTACATCGCCCGGTCGGAGTGGCCGGGAGCGAGCAAGCTGAGGCACAAGAGGTGCCGGCTCAGGAATGTCTCTCGTAGGTATCTGGAGTTCCTCGCCCTCTGGACTGACCGAACGAGAGGGAGTAGGCTCCCATCTGGGGTCGGTCTGATGAATGTGACGTAGGTAGCGGCGATAGCGTTCCAACTCTAGTTGTTGATCGACCAGCTGTTGCTCGCACTCACGCAACCTTCCCTCGTTATCTGACGCAGTCTGATAAACACCAGTAGCAGAACCACCAGGGGGAGGTGGTTGTTCCGGAGCGTTTGTGCCAGAGGCTTCGTTGTCTGGCACCTCTCTAGTAGGAGGATCCAAAGTGTGAGTCTGCGGTGAGGTAGCCGGCCTCATGGAGTTCCTCTCGCTCCTGTAGCCAGCTGTCACTTCGCGTTGGGTGTCCGTAGTGACTGCCCTCCGAGCTCGTCTCGCAGCACTCGAGATCTGAGAAACAGAATCATGTGGTGAAATAATAGACTCGATCTCCTCCTCCCTGCACTCACTCCAGTATTGCG
Organism: Sabatieria punctata; assembly: GCA_030248155.1. NCBI lineage: Eukaryota > Metazoa > Nematoda > Chromadorea > Araeolaimida > Comesomatidae > Sabatieria > Sabatieria punctata. Next base: position 12,776 of record JASANB010005702.1, read on the forward strand.
GTATCTGCCGATACGGAGCGACACCCAAACGGTAGTCAACAAACACCGCCTGTTGTGGCCGTCGGCGCTCCACCTGGGCTCTGAACTCCCGAACCTGTTGTTGCCGGTTGGCCGGGTTAGCCCAGTAAGCTCGGTGCTCCGCGTCCCAAGCCTGTAGTCGACGGCGAGCCGAAGGTACACTGCGGGGTCGCGGTGTGGGGTCTCCTCTGCGATTGGTCACACCATGACGGAAACAAGCGTCCATCATCTCGCGATCTTCTTGGTGAGAGGGAAGAAAGTCTCCCCACATACGGAGAGTGCGCGGGTGTTCTGCTAGCAGTTGTCCTTGAATCGACTGGTCACCCGCACCAGCCGGTCCTGCTCCGTTTCTTACGTCCGTAGCACTTCCCGCGATTCGGACGGCAGGCTGATCCAGAACGTTCACCGTTGTTTCCTCATCTCTCGGCCTGGTAGGAGAGGGGTCTCGTCCAGCTGCTCCTGCGTCCTCATCCCAATCAGATGGACAGGCCGAGTCGACTTCAGCGCTTAAACACCGGTCTGGTCCCTCCTCATCACCACCTCGGGGCGAGAGTGGACGCGTAGGTTCGGCCGGTGGCACTATGCCCGGTCCGCTGCAGCACACAGGCTCCCAGTCATCAGGCGTGACCGGTCGCGGAGGTGTCTGTCTGAGTTGTTGCACAGTGTCCTCCAAAAAGGCGTGCAGACGTCGGCTGTCACTCTCAGCCTGCTGACGTATTGCCTCCATACGTCTGGCCTCGTCCTCGGCGCGTCGGTGCAGTGCCTCTGTGCGCTGGTCTACTGTCTGGTTGACAAGTTGATACACCTCCTTACGCACGGCAGTAGACACCTTGGAGGCGAGAGTAGTGATTTGTTTGGCCTCCATCTGGGCTCGCTGTTCTTCTATCTCGACGCGTTGTTGTTCAGTGACAGGAGTAGCCTGTCCTTCCAATTCCAGCTGCGCACACTCGGCATAAGAAGCAGCCGGGCCGGGGGTGCGTCGACGTCCTTGCTGGCGAGTACGTGGCGACTCCTGCACCACCTCTGCCTCAATGTCCTGTTGTAGATTTCGCCAGGCAACGTCCCGGCCAGCACTACTACCAGTCTGTCGTCCGCTCTGACTACTGGTAGCCGACCGAGAGCGAGTAGTCGTAGGAGAAGGACCCTTTTCACGTCGTTTAGTAGGTGTGTCACTTCCAGCTGGCAGTCGCAACGGACGTACACCCTCAGATGGTTGCTCGACACGAGTCTGCAACCGCGGCGAACGAAGCGGCGGCTGGTCCTCAGCACTGGAATGTTGTCGCGACGAACGCACAGATCTAGCCTTGGAACGTGATTGTTGCCGGAGCACTTGCCCCGGTAGCGGACGCATGTACCTCAGCAACGGTGGCTCTCTTCCTTCCTCATCTGAACTGCTACTAGCCACCAAGCGGCGGCGCGGTTCAGGCAGTGGCTGTTTTGTCACCGGCGGTGGTACGTCCTCCTCTAATTGCCGGTCTCGACCAGTTCTAGACACCCCACACGCACCCACCTGAGGTTTGGATGAGGTTCCGGGCGCAGTAATGGCTCTGCGTCCTGGCGGCGCGCTCACTCCTCGTCCTCGTTGCTGACGTACTGGGTACACAGACAAGTTGGTAAAGGCCGGATCTGCCGGCACGTTGACTCCGATAGGTAGTTGTACAGGCACCGGAAAGTCGGCGCTGATGCGGCCGAAATTCGCCGGTCCCTCCCACGTCTCGAATGTCCACATCTGAGGCTGGTAAGAAACAGTTACCAGCGATGAGGGAGACGGGGGAGGCGGCTGCGTCACGTCTACCGTAGTACCCGAAGGTGGCCACTGTCCGTACGGTGGCAGTGGCGGCGGTTGCGCAGTGGCGGATGGCTGCATCTGTAGTGGCCACTGTGGCGGAGCAGTTGTCGGCCACACTGGCACTGGACCCCGAATGAGTGGCAAATAATTCGGCCTTACTGGCCGACGCTCGTCCTCCTCTCTGCTGGCCGACCGACGCGAATCGTTCCTCATCTGAGCAGAGCTTACTTGTCGGTCCGATTTAACCGACGCAGCCCTGCCTCTTACCGCCGTAGAGCGCGGCGGCGTAGTCTCCGATGTAGTAGCTGGTCGGGGAACGTCTTCCACAATAGTGGACCCCGAAGACTGTGACAATGGAGGAGGAGTCTTGGTAATGGCTCGTCGGGGAACGTCGTCCACGGCAGTGGACCCCGAACGTAGATAAGGCTGAACGGTAGCAGCTGTAGAAGTGCCGGCGTATCGTTGGGGAACGCCATCCACAGCAGTGGACCCCAAACGCCGGTAGGGTATGGCCCGAATGGCCAAACCTTCCTCAGCACTGGAACGTAGCTGCGCAGAATTCGACGCGTCATCTCGGCGGGGCACATAGTCTGCAGCAGTGGGCCCCGCTCGTCGGTCAGGTATGGCTCGAATAGCCAGACCCTCCTCCTTACTGGAACGTAGTGGCACAGGATCTGACGCGTAGATTTGGCGGGGAACGTCCACGGTTGTGGACCCCGACCGTCGGTGGAACTGAGCAGTGCCAGTAGTAGTGCCGGTCTGTCGCTGGGGAACGGCATCCACGGTTGTGGACCCCAAGCGCCAGCCGGGCATAGCTCGACTAGCCAACCTTCCGTCCGCGTTAGAATAAACCAGAGTAGTTACTGGCTCACCGGTCGGCTGCTGTAGTGGTCGAGACGTCGTCGGCGGCGCATTACGAGTAGCGCCGGCTCGTCCTGAAGCAGTAGTAGGAGCAACCGGTGGCGGCATGGGTCCTCGCCCCGGTCCCGACTCAGTGGTAATTGCCGGCGGCGGCATGTGTCCTCGCCCCGGTCCTGTAGACGTAGTAGTAGTTGCCGGCGGCGGCATGTGTCCTCGCCCCGGTCCTGAAGACGTAGCAGTAGTTGCCGGTGGCGGCATTTGTCCTCGCCCCGGTCTCGAAGATGTAGCAGTTGCCGGCGGCGGCATTTGTCCTCGCCCCGGTCCTGGAGACGGCTGTGCGCTCGTTCCTCTTCCCGTGGGGAGTCCTCGACCCACGTCTCTCCTCCTCAGCGTTGGTGAGCTGTCGCTGTCGCACTCCATCCTTAGAACAAAAGCAGCGATTTTAAAAGAAATCTCGGTGGCACGCCTCCAAATCTGTCCTAACCCGACACTTCTCTCGTTGGTTCCACCTGGGGTCGCGGACAGATGATGTTGTTGAAGAGGAGAGAAAAGGTGTTGATTTTGGTGATTACACAGATTTTGTAGAAATGGGCAGGTTACGTCAATAAAACGATAACCGGCCGACAGCAAAACACGGTAGAAAGCAGGAAAACACGATGTAGCGCAGTTAAAGAAAGGTGTAGAAAGAGGAAAGTTGAAAAGAAAACCGGTTTGACGATGGCTGTTGACGACGCTCATTTACCGCCCAATAAACATGTTACTGGGGAGCCGAACGGAAGCGACCTGAGAACCACTCGAGCCACACTGAGGCAATCGGCGCGGAACGCAGCAAAGCCACACTACAGGCAGCTAGGAAGACGGAGGCAGCTCACTTCAGGAGTCGACCTGGGTCTTGTCGCGCAGAGAGGCAGCTTTTGTAGGTTGACTTTAACACGCAACCAACTGCACACAAGAGTAAAACACAGCCAAAGTGAAGAAACCAGACAGGCTTCGGGCCCGCCAGACAGACAGAGAATATTCTAGAAGCTATCACTCAAAATATCGACCAATCACTAGCCTTCGTTCTTCTCGGCCCTCTCCTGATTGGTCGAAAGAACCGCGACGGGCTCGGCGATCGGCGGCCAAACCACGCCCTGTCTCGTGTCTTGCCGTAGGAGCTGGTTCTCGCAGCGCACCCTGAATTGGCAAGCGGCCGGCGGCAGTTCAAATAGGGCGGGTCTGTACACGCATCATCAGTCAGAGGCGCCGCGCCGCATTATCACATCGTTACTACGCTAAATGCGATCTTGTTATGCGATCTGTAACTGTACGTTAACAGATCGCAGTAACCGTATCTCAAAAGACGTTTTCCCTGTGAAGGAAGATAAGATATGCACGTACGAAAGTATAGTCTGATTCTATTTCTTATAAAATCCTAGTAGAATTTAAGCATGTACGGTAAACATATTAGAGACAGCAGCAGAGAGGGAGTTTAATTAGTAAAAATTAGCCTTCATAAATTTTTTTCAAATGGTAGGTATTCTGAGCGTAAATTGTAAACTACACAGAAAACGGTTTAATTAATTTGAACAGACCTAGTTGGGCTTCTTCCCGACCAGGGCAGAAAAATTTCGATAAATTAGGCTTAAAAACGCACTTACAAACACATTCTAAGCATAAGATAGACAGGTGTAGGTTCTGCAGATTTATTCGTTTCACATATTTTTACTCAATTTTTCTTCCTGCATCCACCGCAAATTGGGTACACTACTGATGCCAGCCTTAGCCTATACAGTATGAAAGTGAAAGCTCAAAGTACCAGCCTGAAGACGTATTGTGCAGGCAGACACAATCAAGGCTTCAAATTTTGTAAGAAAATTTCGAACTTCTTACTATACACTGCTCAAAGTGAGAATTTGCTAACAACTTCAACAATTTTGTGCAGGAAATCGAAAAGGTAGCCAATTTTCTGATCCAATACGCATTACGCAAAAATATGCAAACCGTTGACAGAATGCGTAATAATATTGCGTAATGGAATTCAAATGAATATGCGTATGCGTATGCGTATACGCATTCTAAAATGCAATGCGTACTTTGCGTAATGATATGCGTAATGCGTATACGCATGCAACAGTACAGGCACCACACAGTATGTGGACTCAGGAACAACTTTCACATGCACTTCAAGAGCTTGGACTGCGTTTGAACCTACACAGTGTGTGATGAGTAAGTGAGCTAACTCTGTATAATCTTTCTAGAAGTAACATACTTCAGCACTTTGAATTATTTCCACGCGAAAAATAAGGCAACCGTAAGCTACTGTTATTTTACTAGTGGATTTTTATTTTACTATTTACTAAATTTACTACAAATTCAGCCTGTCAATTTAATTTTTATTTTTGTTTTACTACCAGGCAGCTCCGATTTTACTAATTTTTGTTTTACTAATAATTCTACTAATTTTACTACTATTTTACTACGATTTTACTAGTCATAACATGGAATTTTGAATCAATGACATCAAGGTATTGCGAATAATTGATGTTGGTCCTAATATTTGCTAAATTTGATCATGAAACGAAGTTCTCCAGAACTGTAGACACAAAAACCTGTGAAATTCGACTGACAAAAGTGCGCCCACACATCTTTTATTGCAAAATTGATCAAGAAGTTGGCTGGAATTAACCAATAACTAGTAAAATAGTAGTAAAATTTTCATTTTACTATTGACGGTCTTTGTTAATTTAATTTAATTTTTACTTTACTATTGGCTCTTAATTTTACTTTTTACTATTATTTTACTACTAGTAAAATACCACTAGTATTACTAATTTTTGTTTTACTATACTATAGTAAAATAACAGTACCGTAAGCTATGTAAACACGCCGCCGATCTTACGCAGCGCTCAACGCTGGAGCGAAAATAAAGACAAATATAATATTTTTATCGGATTCAATCAAAGGAAGTGAGCTGGTAGAGAAAGGAATTATTGCATTCGCATGATACACACAGTCAAAATAGTCATTTTGCACTTTGAAGGGGCTCAGCTGGCTAACAACTCTTCTTTCTACTATTTGTATTCGTTTCTTCACTTCGGTTGGCGCGGCGGCAGCAGTGCAGAATGGGAGAGAGAAAGGAGTGGTTAGGTAATAGAAGCAGCTAAGCTTTGTTGGATTCCTAAGGTAATATGTCGCCTTCCCAAAAATACGTATTCTGATTGTTCTTTTAGTACATTTTTTATGTTTGCAATCTTTGTCGGTAAATTTTTTCCTCCTAAAAACAATGGCGGAAAATGTCACGGCGATTGCTAATTTCACGAAGACCGGCACCCAGCGTGTTTTATACGATAGCTCATCTTCTCTTGATTTGAAATGGATTTAGGTTCAAACGACGTGTTTTTAGAAATTACAAGCGTATACACTTTACTTTAGTAGGTAAATGGGAACTGAACCGGCGCTGCCGTTGCACCTAATAGCAGCAACGGGAAGGGTTGTTTGAAGGCACGGGGTGTCCTGAGCTGTCCGAAAGGACAGCAGAACTCAAAAACAAACAAACACGATGCCACCCCGAAGATACAAATGCACGCATGACAAAATCATAGCGCAGCCCTATTATTAAAAGGTTTACGCTAGTTACTGTTTTCCACTGAAAATGGTGTTTTAGATAGATTCCAAGGACCACAGCGCGTACAGTGCCGGGCAGGCACTGCCTTCACATGTACAGATGTAGCCACATCATCACCTGCAGCGACACTGCCTGACACTGAGAACCAACCAAAAGTAAGTTTACTCTGTCACATCACAATCAGTGGTTAAGCCGGAATATGGTGTATTGGCAAGTTCGTGTTGCCCACCAGTGAGTGTGTAGATGGCCGATGAGTGGCGGCTATGGCAGAGAGAAGTCGGACCAGTAGATGAATATCTTTACCGGCGCACAACAGTAAAATAATACAACGCTGAGGCAATCGTAATAACCACACGTAGGCAGGCACAATAGCAGACTGACACACTATAATAGCGCAGGCGGCGCTTCCAGTTTACTACGCAGGCGCAATCACAGATAAGAGCAGTATTCTAATTGTGCGCCTGCTAACGGCATGTATCACACCTACGCTATACACTACGGTGTATGGCCGACATATCAACCACCCCTCCTCCTATTGAGCGAAGAGTGCTAGGGCAGTCAAGGAGTGTAGCGTTCTGGAGGACGCCCTTTGTTCTGACGTTGAGAGCGCCACACTGGTTCTTCCCGATTGATGCCCATGGGTTGAGCGGCCCGTGGCTGAGCGGTAGCAGCTGGAGGAGCGACTGGGTCATGGAAAATGTCGGCAGGTTGTTGAGGTAACTCCTCAAACACTCGACGCATTCTTCGTGCATTCCACAACTGTCCATCTGACAGCTTGTACATCCAGTCCCCCAGCACTTGCACTACAGTGAGTGGCTTGGACCATGGACTTCGGCCCTTGGGTGTGTGAGGTCTTCTGACTCGAACCCTTTGACCCACTCTGTAGGGACCACGTCTGTCGATTGGAGAATGTTGTAGCACATCTTGTAGATCGCCAGGTGTCTCCAGACCTGGTCGTTCACCTCTTTCCTCCCTCCTTTTTCGAGCCCAAACAATCTGGAATGGCAAACGAGCAGGGCGCCCCAGGAAAAGCTCGCTAGGACTCTTCTGATCAGGCTGAGAAGAGGTAGCACGGAAGTGAGCCAGCAGATCGATCAGACCTTTGTAGAATGGCAAATTCGCAGCAGTGAAGGTTTGTAGTTGTACACCATGCTTGATGTAGCGATTGAATGACTCAACGAAAGAATTCTGCTGTGGAGTGTAGACCGGTGTCATCTCATGCAGAATGTCTCTCTGATGCACAAAATCGGCGAACTGATGGCTAGCAAACTGCGGCCCATTGTCAGAGATGATCTTGGATGGATTCCCATAGCGTGAAAACAACTCTGCAAGCCATCGGGTGATGCTAGCAGTAGTGATGTTGTCAGTGCACAGAATCTCCGGGAATCGGCTGTAATTATCCACAACTACAGCAAGGTACCGTTGATGTGCAGGAGCATTCTCAAATGGCCCTGTGATGTCGATACTGATCTCCTCCCATGGCTTGTCAGGCACATGGAGGTGCATGGTAGGCATCTGCAGCTTGGGAGTAGACTTCGCAGAGTCCTGGCATGGGACACAGTGTTTGACGAACAGTTCCATCTCTGAGTCCATGCCTGGCCACCAGTAGGTTTCACGCAGCTTGCGCTTGAATCGCACAATGCCAGGGTGTCCTGTGTGAGCCAGTTTGAGCAAACATCGGCGCAGTGAGGCAGGAACAACCAAACGTTGCTCTGCTCCTCTGGTGAGACAGCTACCAAAAGCTATCTGTAGTTCCTGACGCAGCTTGTAGTAAGGTTGCAAGTCAGGAGGGACTTTCTGGCGTGATTGTGGCCAACCATGTCGAACAAACTTGTAGACTTGCTGTAGTACTGGGTCTTCCTTGGTGTGCTTGCAGAACACAGCCACTGACAAGCCATCCGCAGTGACCTGTGCCACTCGAATGGCCCCAGCATCAGGGTGTCCGATTCTGGAAAGAGCATCTGGACCAATATTGTCCTGACCATTGACGTGCTGCACAGTGTAGTCAAATTCGGCCAGCCTTTCCAACCAGCGACCAAATTTCGATGATTTGCGTCTGTCCGGACAAGCAGTGAGCAGAGATTTCAGAGCTGAGTGGTCAGTGCATAGAGTGAAATGACGACCAAGTAGAAACTTCTCCCAGTACTCACAGAAGTACATGGCTGCATAGGCTTCTCGCTCATTCGCAGCCCAGTTGCGCTTGGTTGCATCTAGTGTGTGGTGTCCAAATGCGATTGGAATCTCCTTGCCGTTTTGCAGTTGAGATAGCACACCACCAATGCCAACCAATGAGGCGTCAGTAGAAAGGAATGTTGGGCACTCGGGATCGAAGATACCCAACTTCAGGTCTTGCCGAACCATCATCTTCAGCTTGTCAAATGACTGCTGACATTGTTCCGTCCATTGGAACTTGACTTTTGCTCTGGTCAAAGCTCGGAGTGGCTCTGCCAAATCAGCAAACTTCGGCAAGAAGTCTGAGTAGTAGTTGAGCATGCCCAGGAAACTCAACACCTCTTTCATAGTCTTAGGCGTGGGCATCTCTGTGATGGGCTGTAGATTCTTCAGATCTGGCTTCAAACTGCCAGAACTGATGATGTGACCCAGGAAAGTGACTGACTGCACTGCAATGACACATTTGTCCATGTTCAGCCTGAGATTGACTTCATCCAGATGCTGAAGAACTGCCCGTAAATTGGCATCATGTTCCTCTCTGGTCACACCGTAGATGAGGATGTCATCAATGTAGGCATCACAGTTTGTCAACCCAGCCAGTGTCTGCGAGACAAGTTGCTGGAAAACTGCGGCAGAATCCTTCAGGCCCATTGGGAGCTTGCAGTATGCGTACATCCCCTTTGGCGTGATGGTAGTAGTGAGCAAGCTGCTCTCCTCATCTAGATCAACGTTGTAGTAGCCCTTGCGAAGGTCCAGCTTGGAATACCACTTTGCCTTGCGCAGCTTTGTGTATAGATCCCGAATGTTTGGCAAAGGGTAGCGCACAGGTTCCACAATCTGATTCAGCTTGGATAGGTCTGTGGTGATTCGCACTCCACCATTGGGTTTGTCCACAGTCACCATTCCATTGATGACTTTTGACCGGTCAACCTTGCGCCAGATTCCTTGTTCCACCATTGAATCGATCTCTTCCAACGTCTTGGAGAGTCGATAGAGCGGGATGCTCCGCAACTTGCAGGGCGGTGGTAGTTTGGCATCTGGCACCAGCTGAATCTTGTGCTTGAAATCGGGAAACTGTCCGATGTCATCCCTGGTGAGGTTCTTGCACTCTTGCAGCAAATGAGCAAGACCTGCCTTGTCCCAGGTAGATTGCTGTGGAACATTGACCATCAGAGCATGAATAGCCTCCTGTCCTGCTGTATGCATAGGAATTTCTTGAGACCGAGCCTCTGAGGTAGCAGTAGAATTGTCAGCCTCCATTGACTGAACTGAGCAGGTGTGCTGGTCAGCCTGTACTGACTGCACTGTGCAGGTGCGTCCATCGAGCACCATGTGTAGCGCTGTAATCGTGTCTCTTCCTATCACTGCACCGAAGAGAGTAGGAAGTACGAACACACTGATTGTAGCAGCCCGACCATTGTATGCGACTGTGGCAGGAAACTGAACACCAGCGCCAGGAATCTTTGACCCATCAAAATTCGTCAAAGTCTGCTGCACTTTCTGCAGAGGTGTGCCACCGAAATGTCGCTTGTAGATGTCCCAAGTGATGCCAGTAATATCTGAACAGCTGTCGGTGCTAGCAGTGACAGAAGTACTCCTTCCATCTGCTGTAGTGATTTGTACTGTACTCGAAAAGCCCTGTCCAGTAGGACTATCAACAGCACAAACTCGGTGTTGCTGTCCAGAAGCACGCACCTTGATGGTGCTTGTAGAAGTTTGACCCCGATTTGGTCCCTTGGCACCCTTCTTCTTGGACCTGCAGCATTTCTCGAAATGGTTCGCCTTGCCGCAGTAGGAACACTGTTTTCCTTTGGCAGGACAGTCTGCAGAACCAAATCGATGTGTCGGACTGTTGCACCCAAAGCAACGTTTATCGTTTTGCTGAGGAGGTCGGTGAGTCTGCGAGTGTGGTTGTTTGCCCTTCTTTGGAGACTTCTGTTGCTGCTGAGCTCTGGCAACCATTACAGAGCTTGAGAGTTGTATTTTGGCTGCGTCCTGTCTAGAGCTCTCATCTGCTTGCGCAATTGTTTTGAAGTCCTCCAAATTGACACGATTCAGAGCTAGAATCTTCTGCTGTGTTTCCTTGTTGTACAGTCCTTGCGTGAACTGTGTAGCCAGCAAGTAGTTGACTAGCTCGGTGCGCTGAATGAAGCCCTGGGCATTTGCTGTTGGCAGTGTAATCTCTTCCAGCAAACTCTGTAGAGCTAGGAGGTACTCGTTGACTGTCTCATGCGCTGATTGCTTCCTGCATCCAAAGTCAAAGTGAGCCCTCACTGGATTGGCTGGATGATGAAAAACTGACTTGGCGGCTTCCAAGTAGACAGCAAATGTTGACCCAGCTGTATTCTTCCCCACTGGGTGTGCACTGAACTGTCGCTGTCCCTCTACGCCGAGTAGGTTGTACAATAGCATGTTCTTCTGCACATCTGTGAGTTTCAGCGTCTGTGGGAGGCACGCATCGGTTAGAGCCAGGTAGTTGTTGAACTGCACCAACCACTGTCCCCAAGACAGTGGAGGTGTGTCGCCCTTTGTTGTCCAAAACTTCTCCGGAAGAGGAACTTGGAACTTCTGCACTTGTTCTGCCATCTCCCAGTGTTTTTGTGTAGTAGCCCACACTACATACACAAAATGATGTGAAGTTGACACGGCGCAGAAACCATGTAGTTGGCCTGTATCACCAATGATAGAGACACAACTGAGAAGGACACCTGAGGCGCAGAAACCATGTAGTTGGCCTGTATCACCAATGATAGAGACGCAACTGAGAAGAACACCTGACAGTCACCGATAGCGAGCGGCTCTTCGTTAGCAGAAGGAAAATTTTCTTCTCCACCAATGCCCGAGTGAATGACCGACCGCGTCGCCAGTTGGTTCTTCTCCAGCGATGCTCGCGTGAATGACCAACCGCGTCGCTAGTTAATTCTTCTCCGACCGACCGGCGTCGCCAGTTGGTTCTTCTCCAGCGATGCTAATCCATTGGGCATTGCCCGCGTGGGTTCGAATCCCACCTGCGTCGCCAGTTGGTGTATTGGCAAGTTCGTGTTGCCCACCAGTGAGTGTGTAGATGGCCGATGAGTGGCGGCTATGGCAGAGAGAAGTCGGACCAGTAGATGAATATCTTTACCGGCGCACAACAGTAAAATAATACAACGCCGAGGCAATCGTAATAACCACACGTAGGCAGGCACAATAGCAGACTGACACACTATAATAGCGCAGGCGGCGCTTCCAGTTTACTACGCAGGCGCAATCACAGATAAGAGCAGTATTCTAATTGTGCGCCTGCTAACGGCATGTATCACACCTACGCTATACACTACGGTGTATGGCCGACATATCAGAATACATAAGCACACGTAAATTGACGGCACTGTTTCAAGTAGACCTTCATTAGTGAGTGTGAGAGATGAAACAGTGTTGGGTATGTTTAACTATAACCGTTTTTAGCCAATAAAAGCTAGAATTTCCTAAACAAACGGCTGCATTTTGCTTTTATCTTTCTTGACATCAATTCTAGGTTTCCCGTTTGCATTTTAGAGGTGTTTATCACATTCGTGCACCGCCATATAAGGTACCGGTATCACATAAGGTAGGTACACAACTACAATAATACATGGTACTGGTGTCTAAGGTAAGGGTACCATATACGGTATCTGTACCGGTACCTGAATGACGTTAAGTTTCTGACTGTATTAGATTTATTGGGTATTTTTCGATGTGGTTTCGTCTCTACAGTGTGTAGTGTCAGGGCGCTGACTGACGTAAAATTCTTTCAGCCATGAACTGGATTAAAGAATGGAAGGACACTGTCCAAACAGCAGGTTTGTCTGACAGACGTGTGACCAAGGAAGAAACCGAAGTGAGTGAAAGCAAAGTGACTGACAAAGTTATTGCGCTGTAGTTTCAGTGGCTGAGCCAAAGCCTAGCATGTAGTTCCGTTAACAGACTGCTTTGGAGTGAGTGGAAGGTCAGAGAACAGAGACTGCTGTCAGCTCAGTACAGCTGATTGTTCACCCACCAGAACCAACCCTTCACCCAGGCGCATACTTGATCTCTGCTGGTGCTTTTGGTCGCAATTTCTGTCTGTTGGATTGGAGTGCTTACGTTAATCGTGAACTTTGTCATTCCGGTCATTACTTCTCACCTTTAGTGTTTTGTCCTGCTCATTTTTGTTATTGTAGTATACAATCTACACTATGTTGGTGCTACTTTGTTTTTATGGACACTTGATTAGATCATGTTGATTCGATACCATGGTGTTTAGTGCATATTTCCTTGCGTAGCGTAAGTACAATAAATCTCTTTAAGTTGTAGAAGCAGCAATGAAAGTGCATGTAATTTAGAAGCGATTTAGAAAGGTTAATTTTTAAAAATTTTCTCGCCCTGTTCCGGCGGCCCAGCCAACCTTTTCGAACTACTAAACCCGTTGGTTCTGTGGTCAGAATGCCTTTCAAACGCGTTTTTGAAGGCTGATTTTTCAAACTTTTTCGTCCTGGTTGGGCGGCCCAACCAAACCTCTTCAAACTACTAAAACTGTGAGTTGTACGCTCAGAATGCCTTACAAACGCAATTTTAAAGGCTGAATTTTCAAAATTTTCTCGCTCTAGTTGGGCAGTGGCAAAATCACGGGAATGTCAGGAGATTTTGGATCGCCAGATTGGCACGAACCCTGACTATGATGAGTTTTAAATTCATTTAGTACCTCACTCACTAGCAAAGATTTCTATCACAATTCTTATTCAGATTTGATGTAAACTTTAAGTGGAGCTCAACAACAGTGGGCAGAAGTCAGTTTTTTGTTATCCTACCTGCCGTATGGTATTTTTCATTATATTTTAATTATTTTTATCAGAGAAATGCTTTGTTTGACTCTATTTTTGTGCAAGTTTCTCTGCTCACTGTCAATGCTCAATGTTGACCTGCAGCTTTAACTGTTACTCAACTTTTTTACTCACCAGTCACCACCAAGTCAAGCATTTGGACAATCGTTTAGCTGATGCTTAATTAATTTCTATGACGTGCAGTTTGCTGGGAAATACATTACGCAAAGTGATTACATTGATTATATGAAGGAATTTACCGCGTTACAGTAATTAATAATACCAGAGCTTAAAGAAATCGATTGCCGACTCAACCTCCACCTGGTAAGGCAAACTGTCATATTTATGAACTTGTTAACCTGACCTTAAGCCTAAGGCTGATCTTAGCTCTGAACCCATACATGTCGCTGGGTTTTTCCGTGGGGGGGACCTTTTTGAAATCCCAAATAGGGTTTTGGGACCAAGTCCAAAGTGGGTTTTGCGACCTTTTTTGGGGGTCCAAAAGTGGGTTTTGTCTACCTTTTTTTGGGGTAAAAAGCGGGTTTTGTCGACCTTTTTTAGGGATTCTGGGGCGAAAAATGGCTTAAAAACCCTATTTGGACCGAAAAAAGCCTTAAAACCCTGTTTTTGCATTAAAAATGCCTTAAAAACCCTATTCCGGTTGAAAAAATGCCTTAAAACCGAATATTGAAGCAACGAATGTAATAAAAAGCTGTTTTGCGCTCAAAATACGTATTGAATATGAGTTTCAGCGATAAAATACAGATTGAAATGCGTTATATTGACTAAAAATAGTTCAGAGAACCCTAATATCGATTCTGAGGCACGCGCAAAACCCTGTTTTGACTAATGAGATTACTAAAAAACCCTATTTAGTGATTTGAATGCAGTTCTTAAACCCTGTTTAGGGTTTCTAATCAACCTAAAACCCACTCTGTCTCTAGGCATTCTAGCCAGTGCTAAAAAAACCCTGTTTAGAGTTTCAAAGTAACCTAAAAACCCTAATCAGGCTTTGAAAGTAACCTGAAAACCCTAATCAGGCTTTGAAAGTAACCTAAAAACCCTAATCAGGGTTTCAAAGTAGCGTAAAAACCCTGTTTAGGGTTTCAAAGTAGCCTAAAAACCCTAATCAGGGTTTGAAAGTAACCTGAAAACCCTAATCGGGCTTTGAAAGCAACCTAAAAACCCTAATCAGGGTTTCAAAGTAGCGTAAAAACCCTGTTTAGGGTTTTAAAGTAACCTGAAAACCCTGTTTAGGGTTTCATAGTAGCCTAAAAACCCTGTTTAGGGTTTCAAAGTAGCCTAAAAACCCTAATCAGGGTTTGAACGTAACCTAAAAACCCTAATCAGGGTTTCAAAGTAACCTGAAAACCCTAATCAGGGTTTCAAAGCAGCCTAAAAACCCTAATCAGGGTTTAAAAGTAACCTGAAAACCCTAATCAGGGTTTAAAAGTAACCTAAAAACCCTAATCAGGGTTTCTAAGCAGTCTAAAAACGCTATTTAGGATTTCTAAGCCTTACAAAACCCTGTTTTGGGTTGTATGGTAGCCGAAAACCCAATTTTGTGCTGCAGAATGTATTGTCTGGGCTAAAATTTTCTTTACTTTGGAATCCAAAAGTGGGTTTTCAGGTCCCCCCAAAAATCCGCTGGGGTTTAGATCCCAATCTTTCTAACTGTGCTAGTTCTATAGCTAGGGTAGTGGTCTACCGATCCGGTCTTGGGCACGAATGTACGTCCATACGTATGAATTTTATAGCAAGTTTTCTAAATGGGGTTCCGGGGGTAATCGGCCGATAGTCGATGAAGTAAGGCGTTATGACACGACCGCGTAATCTGAGATAGCATGCAGTATTTGGTTGTGGATGTGCAGGTGTGTAAAGCAATAATGTAGAGATCATAAACAGGTGTTTACTGCCGCACTCGGTCAAATTTGTTAAAGATTTACAATTTGGGTGCGCACGTTTTACAGGATTTGTTACAAGACCAAAAACAGGTAATATGGATTCGGATCCCCGTACCCCCCGGATCCCCACCGAATTCGGCTCAATCCCACCTGGCAAGGCAAACTTTTTTATTAAATTTTACCCTAAAGGGTGATCCTAACTCTTAACCTACACCCAGCTAAGCCTAAGCCTGAACCTAAGCATCAGCTTGAAACTGAGGAATATAGTTAGGGTGGTCGGCGGATGGGGGAATGGTCCGCGTACCGAAACCGAGGTGTCCCAATGTGCCCCAAAATTTCCAAACAAAATTTCTTGAAATTTAAAGTACGGTCCCGGTGTGGGGTTCCGAATCCACAAACCGTTGTTTCCGTACCAGGCTGGGGGTCCGAATTAGGGATGCAACCGAAGTTCGGTATTATTCGGTATGAACCGAATAATTCGGTTACTAGCACTATTCGAATTCGGTATTCGAATTCGGTATTTTTCAAACCGAATAATACCGAATAATACCGAATATTGTAAAACTGTTAAAATTGCACTGTTTTGCTTCAATTTGTGCAGAAATCACCAAGATATTTCTTCTTTTACATCTCTCTGTTCATTTACTATGCTAAAATTTTGGCAAACAATGACTATTCATACCAAAAGTCAACGAACTTCAAGGTCAAGGTTCAACTTACACGATAATAAACAATAACATTTCGGCCTTTTCAGTTCCCAGTACGTTGTCAGCTTTCCACATCTTAACCTAAGCGCTTGTTTTATCTATCAAATACTATGTATAAAATCCCATCTAAAGCCCATGTGCGCAAAGCTTGTAATCTCTGAACGCCACTCTGTCTTTGATCATTTGGTGGACCATCATGGTTTATTATCTCAACGCGAAAGATAAGGCCACGTAAACTACGGTAAGCTACGCAAACTACGCCGCCGATCTTACGCAGCGCTCAATGCTGGAGAGAAAAATAAAGACAAAAAAGAAAAATCTTTTTTATCGGATTCGATCAGAGGAATCGAGCCGGTTGAGGAAGGAATTATTGCATTCGCATAATACACACAGTCAAAAAGTAATTTTGTGCGTGGAAGGTGCTAAGCTGGCTAACAACTCTTCTTTTTATTATTTTTATTCGTTTCTTCACTTCGGTCGGCGCCAGCACTGCAGAGTGGGAGAGAGAGAAAGGAGTGGTTAGGTAATAAGAGCAGCTAAGCTTCAATGGATCTCTAAGGTAATACGTCGCCTTCCTAAAATACGTATTCTGCTTGTTCTTTTGCATTTTTTATGTTCGCTATCTTCGTCGTTTATTTTTTTCCTCCGAAAAAACAATGGCGGAAAATAGGGCGGCTGTTCTTAATTTCACGAAGACCGGCCCCTAGCGTGTTTGATACTGTAGCTCATGTTTTGTCAATTTGAAATGGATTTGGATTCAAACGGAGCTGTTTTCAGAGATTACAAGCTTAAGTAGAATACGCTATATCTATTCAAACGATTCATCCAATCTAAGTTGTATGCCTAAGCTGCCAGCTCCGGCGCTTACAGTAGTGCTGGATGGATGCTCCCTTCCTCCAACTTTCTGTATACGTCTGTGAAACATCTTCCTGTTAACCGCCACATTCCAGATAATTGAGAAGGCCCTTTCGCCCAACCCTCTGTCAAACCCAACTATTAGCTACGGTTTTAGGCTTAGGGTTAGCTTCAGGCTTAGGGGCAAGTGTTTTTATGAAATCTCCGCCATGTGGCGGATAATAGGAGGATATATACGCGGAAGTGTCTTTGTGCTGTGACTTCAAATGATTAATCTTGTGGTCACTTGTGGTCTAACTCGCGCCTCTTGAAATTGTTTGCTCGCAAATTTTGTACTCGTTCTTTACCGTCAGCAGAACGACCAAATAGGGCTTGTTTTAGTTATAGGCATGGATAAATCTATAGCATTCAAACAAAACGTCACTCTACAGCTTTTTTGGCATAAAAAAGTTTAGCAAAAAAACAAGAAATAGTAGTTAGACAGTATATTTTTGCAATCGCGCTGCGAATCATCAATATTCGGTATTATTCGGTATAATTCGGTATTATTCGGTTCCGAAAATCCGCTTCGGTATTCGGTATTCGGTATTTTTGTATTCGGTTGGGTAATATGGATTCGGAACCCCGGACCCCCGGACCCCCACCGAATTCGGACCCCCAGCCTGGTACGGAAACAACGGTTTGTGGATTCGGAACCCCACCCCGGGACCGTAGTTTAAATTTCCCGAAATTTTGTTTGCAAATTTCGGGGCACATTTGGACACGTCGGTACGCGGACCATTCCCCCCATCCGCCGACCACCAAAACTTTAGGGCTCAGTTTCAAGCTGATGCTTAGGTTCAGGCTTAGCTGGGTGCAGGTTCAGAGTTAGGATCATCCTTTAGGGTAAAAATTAATATGGCAGTTTGCCTTGCCAGGTGGGATTGAGCCGGCAATCGGTTTCTTTAAGCTCTGATTTTATAAATTACTGTAATGCGGTAAATTCGTTCATATAATCATTATGTAATGACTACTGTTGGCAAGTCCGACTTGAACCTGGACTTATTAATAAGTTTTTAACCTGAAATCTGTGGACTTGAACCTGAACCTGAACCTATTTTATTTCAGCCGGACTTGAACCTGTTTCGTTTTACTGGACTCACTCAATAGGTTCAAAATTTGAGTGAAAATTTAGGCAAAATTTGTCAAATTTTCGGTTGGATTGCACAACATTTTCATGGTTTCTAGTTTTTACACCTATTTTTCAAACTGAAAACGCGAGAAAACGAAACTACTGCCCCATAAAATGTGGTTTTCGTCTTTCATTACTAGTAGACAGGCTTATATAGCTCAGAAAAGTTGCGATCAGTGCAAAATTTCAATAATTCTTGAAATTATCAGTGGACTTGAACCTGAACCTATTGTCCAGGTTTTTTTAGATGATGGACTTGAACCTGGACTTGAACCTGATATTTCGATGTTGGACTTGACTTGAACCTGAACTTATTTTTTTAACCCTGGACTTTCCAACAGTAGTAATGACTTTGCGTAACGTATTTCCCAGCAAACTGCACGTCATAGAAATAAATTAAGCATCGGCTAAACGATTGTCAAAAATGCTTGACTTGGTGGTGAGTAAAAAAAGCTGCGTAACAGTTAAAGCGGAAGGTCAACATTGAGCATTACAGTGAACAAATAAACTTGCACAAAAAATTGAGTCCAACAAAGTATTTCTCAGATAAAAATAATTTAAATAAAATGAAAAATGCCATACGGCAGGTAGGAGAGCAAAAAACTGATTTCTTCACTGTCGCTGAGCTCCACTGAAAGTACATCAAATCTGAATAAAAATTGTGCTAGAAATCTTTACTAGCGAAGGAGCTACTAATGTATATATGAATCTAAAACTCATCATAGTCAGGGTCGTGGCAATCTGTTGATCCAAAATCCCCTGACATGCCCCCGATTTTGCCTGCCCAACCAGATGCGAGGAAATTTTGAAAATTGCGTTTGAAAGGCAGTCTGAGCATACAACTAACAGTTTTAGTAGTTTGAAGAGGTTTGGTTCGGCCGCCCAACCAGGGCTAAAATTTTCTAAAAATCAACCTTCAAAAACGCGTAAGAAAAAGAAAGGCATTCTGACCACAGAACTAACAGGTTTAGTAGTTTGAAGAGGTTGGTTGGGCCGTCCAACCAGGGCGAGAAAATGTTTGAAAAATTACCCTTCTAAAACGCACTGATATGGTCTGAATTACATGCGCTTTCATTGCTGCTTCTACAACCTACTGAATGCATGTTTTTATGTAGTGACGCACCGCAATTTCCGCTGATAAGTCCCAAAATCCCATGACAAATTTTAAATCCCCTGACCGAATCCGAACCCTGATAGTATGGGGGAATTGAAATGCCGTTGTTGAACACAGTAACCGAGACTACATTGTATCTCTTTCACTCGAAAGGAGCATCACATTGGTTCCACAGTACAGTACTATATTCGTACGCGCTACTGTTGCTAATAACGTGGGCACATATATGCCTACTTCGTTTGTATATGTATATGTATATGTATATGTACAAATGCACATTAGTTTGTATTACATATACAAACAAAATTTCAATATTGCATATTTTTTTGTATATGTGTATATTAAGAATATTATAAATTTTCTGCTGGAAAGCATGATTTCGACAAACCAGCTGGGTTAGGGTACCTGACGGGTGTCATTGTCATATGGTTGGGCGTTGTAGGGCTAGCCAAAGTGAAATATTCTCAAATTGCATGAGTGTATTCCGATTTCAGGCAGTTCTCCCAACCGGTGCGAACTCTATTAAGTGATACTGCCCTCAGTCTGAAATTTTTACCAGCTAAAATTTATGTTGTTGCTAAAACTCAGGCTTTTTAGGATCTGTAATATCAAGAAAATTTTTGTGCGGTGTGGGTAAGTCACCGGTGGTTGAAAATCTTTAAGTAATACAAATACTAGCAATAAATTCAAACTTACGCTTTAGGTACACCCCTTAGTTTTAGGTTAAAAAAGGTATGTTAAGGCTTAGGTTCTGGCTTTAGTCTTCGATTCAGGCCTACTAGGCTCGTACATACTGTAGGTATAGTTTTAAGCAGAAATAGCCCCTGAAATCGTTATTACGCATCATAGGGAGAATGGCTGAACGGGTTTATCTGAAAAATAATAACACGTTTAAAACTGGGATGAAACGAAAAGGGAAGAGTGCGGGATTCGATTATCAATTTCGTCGTTGCGCGTGCCTACTATTCCATTTTTTGGTTTCAAACAGCAAAACTCATTGCGAAATACTTCTAAAACGAAGATGAATAATATTTGGTCTTAATGCAGACGAGGCTAAACCGCAAATTTAACAAATTCTTCTGGAAAACTTTAAGACATAGGCTCAAAATACAAAAACACCTGAAGAAACTGTAAAAATATCTCAATTACCGTATGAAAGTGGCCAAAATGTGCTAAACTACTACTGCAAAAATACACAAATGAAAATATACAAACCGTTTGTATATCAAGTCTGTTTGTATATGTATATTGAATATTGCATCAGCAGTCCGTTTGTATATGTGTCGTAGGGAGAAACGGAATTCAGGGAGATTCGGAATCTCCCTAGGGAAAAGTGGAATTCCGTCTCTCCCTAGGGTTTTAGGGAATGTGACCTCTATTCCCTCACTCCCTAGGGAGATTCAGAATCAGCCCCCACCCCAGAAAAGGTCACTCTACTTGGTCGCTCGTTTGCCCTCAGGCTCTGCGAGAACAACTTTTATAACCTGTCTGTCTCTGGGCCCGGCCGTAATTGGCACCTAATTAGGCAACAGTGGTTCAAACGGCATGCAGATAGAAGTATGAGACCACACGGTATGCGAAATGATGGGTCGAACCACCGGTGCCTTTCCTTTGGAATTGATTTGTTCTGTTTGCGCACCACACAATCATCGATGTACTTCGAAACCACACTCTCCTCGGAAACATCTGCTGCAGCCTTTTCCAATTTTTTGACCGTTGTGTCTCGACCTGGGTGACTTGCTTCATCATGTGCACTCTCCAGCAGCTGCGGCAGTTCAGACATACCAAAACGGCTTCCGCTTATTGACAGAACGCAGAGTCCCGTGATAAACTTTACATACAATATTAATTAAATATAGTACCTGCTCTACATAGAACTTTTTTCTTTAACTTTCACTTCAACTTGGCCGTGACGCCTTCTATCTACAGCTGCTCAACCTGAGCCCCTGATAGCTGGGTTCCACAAATCGTATTCTGCTCTATCACTACTAGGCAGTACAAGTTTCGGCATTTTTACGGCCCAACCGCAAAAAGGCCTCGCTAACTCTGATGGCACGCTCTCTCTGCCTGCTCTAAAGCAAGCGCGGCAGACTGGCCAGAGGCGGTTTTGTGTGCAAGTAATCAACTCTGTATGTAGCGCAATACGTACGTACAATAAAAAAATCAAAAACCAAACATCTGTCGGGTTGTTACTGTAATCTTTTTGGTCTGTTCACTAATTGCCTAATTAGGTGCCAATTACGGCCGGACCCAGAGACTGACAGGTTGTAAAAGTTGTTCTCGCAGAGCCTGAGGGCAAACGAGCCACCAAGTAGAGTGACCTTTTATGGGGTGCGGGGCGGATTCTGAATCTCCCTAGGGAGTGTCGGAATAGAGGTCATATTCCCTAAAACCCTAGGGAGAGACGGAATTCCACTTCTCCCTAGGGAGATTCCGAATCTCCCTGAATTCCCTTTCTCCCTACGACATATGTATATGTATATCCAAAACATTTGTATATATATACAAATTTGTATATGTATATTTGAATATACAAACCCACACTAGTTGCTAAGTAAATTATAATTATAATAATTTTAATTATACTTTTTAGAAATTTACTAATACAACTAAATTATAGTTTGAATTATATTAAAAGTGAATTTTTGCCTTAAGTAAATTATAAGTATAATTTCAATTAATTTTTTTAGAAATTTACTAATACAAGTAAATTATAATTAAAATATATTTCAAATTGATTTACTTAGAAACAGTAGTATGCGCGCATGTAGGTAGACCAATAATAACGAAGTATTTAAAATGATTTATCGTACTTACGCTACACAAGGAAATATGTAATCACACCATACGGCAATATCGAATCAAGTATAAAGTGCCCGAACAGAGTTGCGTCAGTACTCCAATCTACTAGAGAGAATTTGCGACCAGACGCACTAGCACAGATCATACACTAAAATAGAAGAAGTAAAGTGAAAATTAGTGATGTAAAAAATTAATTTAGTTGTAATTGAAATTCGCATAATTGGCCCGTTTTTAATTTCAATTCAATTAATTTAATTTAATTGAAATTCAAAAGTTGGGCCATAATTTAATTGTAATTTAATTGAAATTCGCCTGGAATTTCAATTATATTTTCAATTATTTCCTGTGGCGAATGTAAGGAAATGCGTAAGTATTAGAGGCGCTAATGACTTCGATTTTTGGTTGTATGGTGGTTGACACCCCTTTTTGGCGATGGTACCTAGGAAGTGATGTTGCTCAAGAATGCTGAAAACCTTTAGATTGTGTACTGACACGTGTATATAATAATGAAATATCTGTAAATTTCCCCGAGAATGCCATTTCATGCGTTTTTTAAAAAGGCAACTTTTTTAAAATTTTCTCACCTGGTTGGTTTAGCAGGCTAGCCAGGTATCTCTAAGCTTTTACTTGAACATTTTTCGAAGTACTGGATCACTATTTACTGTCTTTTAACAGCAAAAATACAACAATTTTCAACAAATTGAAAAAATAATTGAAAAAAATTGCATAATTGAAATTTTCGGAGGTTCCATAATTTAATTGAAAATATAATTGTAATTGAAAATAATGGAAAACTATTTCAATTAATTTAATTTAATTTAATTGAAATTAAAAATGGAGCCCATAATTTAATTGTAATTGAATTGAAATTCAAATCCCATAATTTTACATCACTAGTGAAAATCGGTACCGGAAGATCAGAAGAGATCATACACTAAAATAGGAGAAATAAAGTGAAAATTGGTACCGGAAGATCAGAAGAGATCATACACTAAAATAGGAGAAATAAAGTGAAAATTGGTACCGGAAGAACAGCAGAGATCAAACACTAAAATAGAAGAAATAAAGTGAAAATTGGTACCGGAAGAACAGCAGAGATCATACACTAAAATAGAAGAAATAAAGTGCAAATTGGTACCGGAAGAAACTTGAATTGCAGCTTGAAACTGAGGCCTAAAGTTAGGGTGCTCGGTGGATGGGGGAATGGTCCGCGTACCGAGGTGTCCAAATGTGCCCCATAATTTTCCAAATAAAATTTGGTGAAATTTAGACTACGGCCTAGGTGGGGTTCCGAATCTTAAGAACCATTTTTCCGTACCAGGCTGGGGGTCCGAATTCGGTGGGGGTCCGGGGGTCCGAATCCATATTACCTTCGGTTGCATCGGTGCGGGCCGGTGATCTCCGGATCAATATTTAGCGCTATTTAGCAGGCAGTAGATTTATTTAGCAAATCGAACAAAATTTAGCTGGCCCGTTAGATATATTTTGCGATCGCTTCTACGGTCTGTCAACGCGTGAAACCATCTAAACAACAAAAATTCCATTTATTTTTGGAAATCCTGACTGATTCTTTCGGTGTGCTGGTGCAGACGTGTTTTTCAGACTTTTTGTAGTGGGAAGATTTGTAAGCAGTTCCAGTTTATTTAGCTGATCGTCTAAAATGCAACGTCGTGTCGTGGCCGTGGTCGTCCAAAGACGGGATTCGGCGTTCCTTGGGAACAAAAAGAAATAACACAGCTAATCTATCAATAGGAAGCAGAGGTCATAATGGCAAAGCTGCTGTAAGTGGATTGCGTAGTTATAATCCTGTTAATTATCTCCTTTTTCGTTTCTTCAGGGAATGTGTCAAGATGGCCCACAGAAACGGTGCCACCGGTGCACCTGACGAGAATTGGCACACCGAGATAGCAGTGGTACATGTACCTAAGCCCCGAAAAACAGATTGATTAATACGTTGTTTGCTTTAGGACTGTCCTAAACAAAACAATGGCTATGACTGCGGCGTTTTGGCTAAATATTCTGCAAGTTGGTTGGCTAAATATTCTGCAAGTTCAGTGCCAAAATTCCGACTCATACAAGTTTTATGACCCGAAAACTAGGAATGAGGGTGGTCCACGCAAATTTATTTTGTTTCGGTAATACAAGGAGTACAGGCCTGAAACTTGGCACGATTTCGAACGCCTTTCAGTTGAGGAGAGGCTTGGTTGGAACTGAATTCGTCACGGGTAGATTAAACAGTGCTAAGTGGTCTTTGCTTAGTAAAACCTTTTTCCCCATAGAGTTTAGGTTTTAGGTTTAGGTTTAGGTTTATTCAATATTGAAGGGCAGCTGGGCCGATTGGCCGGCTACATACCTACCCTGCTACTATACTTAACCTGAACTTAGCACTAACCTATCAATAAGCAAGAAACAAAGTAAAACAGTAACAGAAAGATTAACAAATGGAGGCTTTGGTCTTAGCTCTCCGAAGTGTGAGCGTGTGATAGTCAATAAACAGATCACTATCGCCATTTTCGCGTCGGCGTCGCAATTCAGATCGTAAATCGAATGCTTGCTTTGTCTGCCAGGGAGTCTGCTCAGCCTGCCAGAGTTTGCTTGTGGCCCTGCGGACAGAGACGGCGGCAAGCAGCAGCAAGAGTTACCGTTGTGAAATCAACAAAGAACGCGTTTGTACATTAAAAGTGGTTGTGCTCTAGTAGGTTAATCCGAATCTTCGGTTTTCTACATCAGGTCAGGTGTATGTGCTTCAAGAACACTCTGTTTCACTTCACAGCATTGCAGAAGCCGAAATAATCTGAAATTGCATTTGGACCACTTTGGTACAGACCGCCTAAACAATGGGCCACTTTGATCGGGAGATACCAACGACGCACCGGTTGCATCCCTAGTCGGCAGTTAGTAGTTTACGCACCGTACGCACCGTTCGCACCGTTACGCACCGTACGCACCGTTACGCACCGTTCGCATCAGCAGCGACCCCCATAGGGCGCCGATCTTTCGGAGTTATGAATTAGCTTTGATCTAACAGAGAACTGTTCTATTTCAGCTTGCATTAACAAATTACGCCTTTTTGGTGGAAAAGTAGCAGGGTGCATTGAATCTTTTAACGAAAAAGCATCAGTAAAAAAACAGAATGTGCAGAACAGAAACGGAAATTGTCACCATCATCACCAGGGAGCAGCACCAAATAGAGGGGAAAGAGCCGAGTCAATGAAACCAAAGTGTTTTCTCATGGATTTTAGGGCTGCTGCCATATCACTTAACTGATAATCGATGGTTATAAACCAGAGTTCGTGCGGGACCTGAAAAGTCAGAGAGTCATCGAAAAGTCACATAATTTAAAAAAATTTACGGAATCAGGGAAAATTTAGGGAATTTCGTGTCCGGTCAGGGAAAAATCTGATAGCAGTAGAATCATCTCTCGCCCAAAGGGCCCTGTCAGTGCTTTACACACCACCCTTTTGAAAATGGGACTTTTGACTTTCCACTACTACTACAACTTAAAGTGAAATTGAGATAATGTACGCCCAATGGCTTCAAATCGAATCTACATGTACATGTACTGTACGTTAAAACAATTAAAATTATGGCCACTTCAGTGATTTCTGCACTTTGAAAAAAATGCGTCGCCAACCCCCTCCCTTCCCCCACCGTAATGATTAGTTACTACGCCATATTCAGTGGCGTATCCAGGATTTTGGAAAGGGGGGTGTAAAATTTTGAAAGTGCCTGGTTGGGCCGCTGCCCAACCAGGGTAGGAAAATTTAGCACAATTAGCCTTCAAAAACGCGTTTGAAACGCATTCCGAGCTTAAAATTAACAGAAATTACAAGTTTTAGTAGTTTATAATGGCTTGGTTGGGCTTCTGCCCGACCAGAGCGAGAAAATTTTGAAAATTTAGCCTTCAAAAACGCATTTAGAAGGCATTCTAAGCACAAATTAGACAGTTTTAGTACGTAATTCATTAGTTTCTTATATTTTTGACAGACTTTTTCTTCGTACCTCCACCGCAAAGGGGGGTGTACACACCCTACACCCCCCTGGATACGCCACTGGCCATATTAGTCGCCAACCCCCTCCCCACCGTAATGATTAGTAGTCATTTGGCAAACCGAGAATCTACAGTACATATAAAAATGATTTCAAAGCTGCTGTTATCTAAAGCATTGGAAAATCGAATTTACCATATTATGGACCACGTATGTACAGCTGTATAGAATCGGCTCTGGGAAAGGAAAGGTGTTTGGTTGTTTCAAAAATCGGGGTACAATAACAAAATTCACCGAAACTTTACACCCATTGCTAAACGTCTCAATTCCGTCAGGCAAAAACGTCTCATCTTGGCACCTTTTCTGATTGACATAGTACCAAAATGGGAAATGATTGGCTGAAAAATTGGACCTGGTGGGTTTCGCTGATTGGGCAACCATTAAACTAACGATCGAAATGTTTTTACTTCACGACTGAGACCAAAGACAAACTCGATATTGGTGATGCTGTCAGTGGTTCTGCTGCATTGTATGTCCTGTCGAATTATTATTTTGTTGTTCTAACTTTTTGTCCTTTCGGACTAGGAGTAGCCAACTGCTATAGAGCAGGAAGAGACAGAAGGTATGGCATTCTCCTTAATTGTCATTGCCAACCGAGATCGGGCAGACATGTTAAGTGCGCGGTCGGCGGAATCGGCTGGCATGGTGTGAGTTGGACATCCCTATGGCCCCAAAGTAAAAACCTAAAACAGTTCCGCTCAACTCTCTCTGGGTAGCCAGCATGGTTCTCTATGATGGGGCCGTTTTCCATAGTTCCACTTGCCATTTGCTGACTTTCGACGGCCTTGGTTGGGCTTTGTGTCAACTACTCCCTATCGCCTCAACAGGTTTCGAACCCACAAACACACCGTTTCCACGGGTGCCGGGTGGCCGCTGTGACACACGGGATTATTTTTATGCTTTTTTCTTTTTGAATTGTAAAGAAGCTGATTTTCCAAGTACTTTTCCACCAAAAAGCGTAATTTGTTAATGTAAGCTGAAATTAGGTATGGCCAATGGTTTTCAAAAATTCACCCTACAGCAAAACAATTGTGCTAAAAGGGCCGATGGCATGACCGGATACGATAATTTACGCAAAAAACCGCACTTGATTGATTCCATGAAAAATTAGAAAAATGCGATCTAAAAACATCCGTCTGCGAAGAACTTTTGTATGGCGCACTTGGTACCATTTCTATTTATGGGCAACAGATTTGAATAACTGGCGCTACAAGCAAAAATTCATGCTAAAACGGCAATAGCATGACCGGATGCGATTATTTACGCAAAAACCCGCACTTAATTTCAAGAAGAATTGGAGAAATGCGGGTTCAAACCAGCCGCGTGGGTCCTATCGCGTAAATTAGTGTTTATAACTTGGTCGCCGTCCCAGCGGTGGCTGATTTTCTATGGCGCGAGCTACGAAGGTGAAACCAACTTGATTGTTTAAAATCTACTGGAAAGATGTGAATATTCGTCGCCCAGCTAAATTAATGCGAAAAAGTATGATTGCAAGTATTGGGTACAATAAAAGCCTGAAATGGCAAAAAATTAAGGGTTACAGAAATTTCAACACCGTTTGTGGGGTTAACGGCAAAGAGCAGAGAGCCAATTCTTATATCAGTCGAAAGCCTGAAGTCTACTGTACACGGAACCGATTGAACATCTTGCGCCGAATTCGTCCTTTTTTCACAAGAACGAGGATTATGAAAAAAATCCACGAAAATGCCCATTTTCAGTAGTTAAGAAAGAATCAAATTTGTGGGGACCATGCCGAAGTGCGGAAAGAAAAAAAGCGGTGCTATATAGGTAACGAGATGCGCTGATTTTAAAGCCGGTTGAACAAAATTTGAATCAACTCTCATTTTAGCAGAAAATGGCCATTGAAAAACGACGAATTCAGTTTTCGAGAGGAAAATGCCCTTTAACGGCCGAATTATGATTCAAAATGCATCTTAGTCGATAGCTTACACTCTGTTTCATATAAATACATCACATCCCCTATCAATAACGGAACACAAAAAAGCATTTGCGCTTGAAGTTGCAAAAACCGTTTTGGACCACTTTTTGGCTGTGATTTTGTATTTTCTATTCCGCGCCGCGCGGACGTGCTTTGGCCATCCCTACTGAAATAGACCGGTTCTCTGATCGATCTAAGCAAATTCACCACTGCAAAAGATCGGCGCCCTATGGGGGGTCGCTGCTGATGCGAACGGTGCGTAACGGTGCGTACGGTGCGTAACGGTGCGAACGGTGCGTACGGTGCGTAAACTACTAACTGCCTCCCTAGTCCGAATTCGGTGGGGGTCCGGGGATCCGAATCCATATTACCCCAAAAACACGTATCTGAGGTAGGGGATGCAAATGGTATCCGGTATTATTTGGTATTATTCGGTATTATTTGGTATTAGGGATGCAAATGGTATCCGGTATTATTTGGTATTATTCGGTATTATTTGGTATTTTCTAGGTATTTGGTATTATTTGGTAGCTATTTGGTATTTTTTATACCAAATAATACCAAATAGTTTAAATAACTAAACAGTTAGCTTTTAAGCGATAAATTCTGCATATTTTGCCACTGTATACCATGTCAGAGCTCTTCTGTTCAGAGTTTTCTCTTTATTTCTAATTTACTAAAAGTTTAACAATGCAGATGCGCAGAACAACACGTCTCTTTACCGTTTCTGAGCCAAAAACACTAAAGAATTCTGACCGTTTAGCTTATAACAAACAACCATGCATGGAAAATTCTCAAAAAGTGGGAGGGGGCCCCATGGAACGACGCAAGGCGATTTTGGGGGAAAGGGGGTCCGAAAAATCGGGATTTTGGTACGACGTCGTTTATGGACGGCCCCTTTATTGAGACCGAGCCTAGACCGCAAATGTCACAACGTGCTTGCCCATTTCCCGAGTAAGTGAAAAACCGTCAAATTCTGCTCGTTTTCTTTTTCGGCATGACTAGATTTCTTTTAGATGCAACAAAAACTCTTCCACTGAGGCAAAACTTATATATTTTTGCTGAAAAAAACAAAAAGTATGACTTTGCGCTCATTCCAAACAGCTAGCGACCTGTTTATCAACTATTTGGAATTATTTGGTATTATTTGGTATAGAAAATACCATCTACTATTTGGTATTTGGTATTTTTTATACCATTTGCATCCCTAATCTGAGGTAAAGCTGAATATTAAGGGAAGCGCGTTTGCGCTTTCCGGTGTAGTTATTGTTACCGCGGTCCATACTAAAAATTGTTTTCGTAGCATTCGAAGAGGGAGCAAATGCGCTTCTCTTATTATGTCGGAGTTTGACCAAATTTGAAAAAAAAGTGCCAAAAAAGGGTGTTTTTTCGGCCATACTTTTTAGCGTAACTTTTGTGCTTGTGGACCGATTCCTCTAATATTTGCAGGCTTTGTAATTTGAAGTTTTTTCTATCTTTTGGTGAAGATTTGAGCGAAATTGGTCGATTCGTTTTCGAGCACTGCTTTTTTCAAAAAATGCTCTCGAGGGGGGGGGGCTGGCGAAAAAACAAAATGGTGGTTTTCGGCATTTTTAAGGTACTTCTCGCGGTAACATAGTAACACGTTATACATCAAAAGTTTGCAAAAATTCTGAATTTTCTATTGGTGCAGTCGGTTTTTGAATATTGTTTTTCGTTTTTGAGTTAAAAATTTTTTTAATTTTTGAAAATTGCCAGTAAAACCAACTAATGGTTTAAAGGTCCCCATGGATCGGACCTGTTACGTTTTGTTAAGCAATGTGTGTAGTTTCATATTACGTGTGGTAGAATTGCATACTAATCCGGGATCAAAAGTTAGGGCCGATTGAAGCACTAAAAATGGTCAAATTTTGGACACTTTTTTCGATTTTTTTTTACTTTTTGATTTTTGAAGCGGGGAAGAGGGTTGCGCGATCTGGGGAAGGTCTGGAGCTCTGGGACTTTTAGGTTTTGTTAAGGAATGATTGTAGTTTGAAACTAAGGGTCGTAGACGTTTTTTCGACTCTGGGATCAAAAGTTATGAAACATTGAAAAATAGTAAGAGTCGGTTTTTCTTGGTTATGAGACCCTGTGTTCAGGACATGATAATCTGGGTAAGAAGTTTTGCGATTTGGCTCAAAATTTGTGTCAGGATGTAAGGACACAATATAAACAAGATTTTAACATTTTTGGGTGAAAATTCGAAAAAAATTTTTTTTGGACTTTTTGCCATATTTAGCTCATAACTGTAGTAAAAGTAAACGTACAAAGGTGGGGATTGCATATTATGAATGAGAAAAGGCTGTTCTTTCCAACGGTACACAGCAAGCTGCGATCAGAAAGCTCTAAAGATATTTATGTCGGATTTTGGACAAAATTGAAGAACATGCAAAAAACGCTATTTTTTGGGCTATGCTTTTTAGCATAAGTTTTATGTTTCTGGACCGATTGCTCTAATATTTTGAGACATTGTAGATTGAAGTTTTATCTATCTTTTGGTGAAGATTTCAGTGAAATTCGTTCATTCTTTTTGGAGTAATTATCAATTGAAAAAATGCTGTCGAGGGGAGCTGAGGAAGAAAGAAAATGGTAGTTTTCGGTGTTTTTTAGATAATTTTCAGGCTTATATATAAAGGTGGTATACATCAAAGCTTTGCAGGCATTCCGAATTTTCTATTTATGGAGTCCGTTTTTACTTAAAAGGAAAACTATAACCAGGAGGATACAGTATTGGTTGACGAGATATTATAGCGATTGGAAACTACAGTATTAAGGGAAGCGCGTTTGCGCTTTTCAGTGTGGTTATTGGGTAGCGCGGCCCATACTAAATTGTTTTGGTAGCATTCGGGGAAGGAGCAAAACGGTTCCCTCATTATGTCGGAGTTTGGACAACATTGAGAAAATGCCAAAAAGGGTATTTTTTCGGCCATACTTTTTAGCTTAACTTTTGTATCTGTATTTGTATCAAAAAATGGCCAAATTTTGGACATTTACTGTACTTCAATTTTGTTGAATTTTCAGTGGCAGGAATGTGTAAATGGTATTATTTTAGTGCACCAGCCAATAGAAAACGTGTCACCAGCACCTAAATTGGCCGATCCACAAGCTCAAGAAATAGGGCGCCGAACGTGACATACATTTTTGCTCAAAAGTTTCGTCATTGCTGATGTTTCTAAGCGCATAGCAAGTAAATCGCTGGCTCAAATGTGTTCAGATGCACATTAATCGAAGCCTCTTGATCTGATCATCTCGAAAATACCGCCCACGTCTCAGTCTGATGCTTTATAACTGTTATCGGTCGAAATTCTGCAGCCCTACTTTTAACCCTTCCGGTACCCGATCTGGCGGTGGCTGTTGTTCTATCGGCTTGCCGTCAGCTAAGTCATCAACAACTTTTTATCACCACCGCACAGACAATATAAATAAGGTGGCAGATCGTAGGCCGCCTGTTGCAGACTCTGCTACACGCACGCACTGACTAGAGATAAGGCAGCAACTGGGCCATGCTGCATAGGTAACGTAACTGGCAGCATAATTTACATGCGGCTGGGCGGCCGGCTACCTACGTACAGTGTATCACATCCTACGCTCTACGTCTAAATGTTAGGAGCTGTGGCTGGGTGTCCAGCTATGGTCATACCAGTACCTTATGTTTACTACCGTTTTTGGTCCCTTAAGTGGTCGAAAATCGAAATTTCGAGCATGATTTCAGATGCAGCATGACCTGGCGAATCGATGCTGTAGGTGTGCTCAACTGCAACAACACTGAAGAGCTGCTCACTCCGCACACTTGAAGCAGGAGGGCAGAGCAGACATGGGCTAGGATTTGGGCTGAAGGGCGCTAAATTTTCGAATCCTAAGGGGTACCGCCCGCTGATTAAAATCAAGGTTTGTTGGCTTATTTGTCATTAAAATAACTTAAAATATGCTATTCTGTCTGAGCGCATTTATCCGTAATGAGGGTGGGGCATCGGCCTGAGGGGGTCAACCTTTTCATTGAAGGGCTTCGGAAGGGCCACTACCTTTTCTGCGATTCTCTACTTAGTTCATTTCAGATCGCTGATTGCATCAATGCTTGACTGATAAGCAGCGACAGCAGTTTGCTTTTTCAAATTTTCAGATGTTCTTGTACAACTATAATAAACATCGATATCGAATACCATCGAATTATGATATCG
This sequence comes from Sabatieria punctata, assembly GCA_030248155.1. Lineage (NCBI taxonomy): Eukaryota > Metazoa > Nematoda > Chromadorea > Araeolaimida > Comesomatidae > Sabatieria > Sabatieria punctata. The sequence continues at coordinate 44,780 of JASANB010005702.1, forward strand.
TAGGAACACTAATAAATGCATTCAGTAATCGATACATGGGCCAGAGAAATGGGGGATAGTCGGGAAAAGTCGCCAAAAGGTTGATAAGCCGCTGCGAACTTGTCTATTTTCCTAAAATTTTGCCCACATTCTCGGCAAGGGGGGTTGAACAAGTTACAGCATGTATTTACGTGCTATGCCATGCTTGAGTAAAATCTTTAAAATTGATTGGAAATTCAGTAGAAATGACATAGTCACCGAAAATGGCAGTAAACATTAGGTACAGGATGGTTTAATAGTAGGTCTGCAGAATTTCGACCGATAACTAAAGCAATAAAGCATCAGACTGAGACGTGGCCGGTAATTTTAAGATCATCAGATCAAGAGGCTTCGATTGATGTGCATCTGAACACATTTGAGCCAGTGGTTTACTTGCTATGCGCTTAGAAACATCAGCAATGAAACATGTGAGCAAAAATGCAAGTCATGTTCGGCGCCATATTTCTTGAGTTTGGATCGACCAATTTAGGTGCTGGTGGAAAGTTTTGTATTCTACGTGTCGAGATTTTTCATCTCTAACTTCACTGGTGCAAAAGTGATGGGTATTTTTCTAATGACCAAAAATTTTGTCTCTTTTTGTGACGAAAAGCGTTCAAATTTGGCGCCAAAATTTTGGCTAGAACAAAGTTAGGCACACCACCCGGAAGCCCGTTGTCTCAGCTGCACAAAGCACGAAACTGCATCGCGATAGCTTCTGAAATGTGTGAATGACAGCTGATTAAACAGCGGCCGCAAAAAGTGGCCTGGGTCATATTTCGAGATTTGGCTTATTTGCCACCCCTGGGCATAATCGAGAGCTCTGCACTATGTCTGTTGGTGAAACAGGTCGACCAGACCGTCCTGTTAGATTTACAGAGTGTTCTCCACTGTTGCCTATGTAAATGCAGGGATATCTCTGCAAAGTATCCCCTATCACAATAGTGGATATATGAATATAGGTGTAGTTATTGGAGTCAGTATCCAAGATGTAAAGAACAGGATATCAACTTTTTAGCTCCAAAGCCCAACTAGCCAATAACTACACCCGCGCAAAGGCAATCGCCACGGCACTGCTGAATGCGTCTGAGTCGTGTGGATCTTGTGTTGCGCTTATGGCTTACTAACGCCAGTTGTTTTCTGTTCTATGGATCGATTCTATGTCAAAATGATATGGAATAAGGGTGCCACCCCTAAAGCTGAGCTGGACTAGCAGTAGTCACGCCACATCAAACGGTTCTTTTTAGTTTTACACAGGCGTCATACGCTAGAATAAGCATGCAACATTCCAGTGGCTATAGCATTAAGACCAGAAAATCTCAATATCTAATATGTGAATAGCTCACACTCCCAATACCGAATACTTCATTAATAATGACAAATTGATGCTTAACTTGTACTGATTTTGGATTTTGGTTGATTGATGGAAAAACAGCTTTGTAAAGCCAATCATAAGTTCAATTTCAAAGATTGTCAGTATTGCACATTAGAGCAAAACATATGTAAAATTTGTGCCCATAGTTTCAAAAGACAGATTAAGTAACCTTTTGTATACTGTCATCACAGCTCAGCTGCTGTTTTGGTTTTGTGAGGTTTTGGGTATGATCATGTCAATCTGTCCCTAGCTGATCAAAGTTACTTTGCAGTAAGCAGAAACATCCACTGAAGCACTGATTTTCTTTCCTGGCATTGGACGGACTTTGATTGTATGTATGCGTCAAACAAGAACTGTGAGATTTTTCTTGGCAAAGCACCTGCAGGCAATGCAGAAACAGTTTCGCTCTCAAACAGATGGGTTGCAGTGTGTTCAGGTTGCACTGCAGAAACTGGATAAACATAGTGTAGTAGCATCACAAAATTGGTCAGCTGAGACAGCAGTAGACAAATAGAGCGATTCTAGGTGTTCCAAATTGCTACCTCCGATTTGTTAGATCACATGATCATCTTTGACCCATATTTATGACTTACTTTGTGGTGTTTGTGGCAGTGGTTGATGTTTGTTGTAGAGAATAAATAAACAGTAGAAATAGAAAAGTTTGCGCAGTTTATGCTTATAGATTTTCTAGAACTGAAAGGGGCCGTGCATAATAAACCGGTTTTCAAAAGTTCAAAATTTGGATCCCCACCCCTCCCAACATTTTTTACGTTTTCAGCATGACCGCCCTAAAAACTCCAAAGTTTTGCGCTGACCCGCCTGAATTAAACTTGATACTGTCTCCATGAATGGAAAATGTACAATTTAAAATATATGTAGTATTGTATAAAAAAAGTAAAAGCTAGTAAGTAAGTAGTAAGTAAAAGCTATGAAAAAGAAAATTTTTAAATTGTTAACAGTAAACTACCATTTTGGCTTTTAAAAAAATGAACTGGGTCGAGTTTTCCTTGTAATATAGTTGCAACAAAATCTTCTTAGGCACCTAAAAAAACGTTGACGTTTTCGATGATACCAAACCCCACACCTGCAACGTTTTTCTGACGTTCAACCGACTACCCCAGCCCCTCTCTAAACGTTGCAGTTTATGGACAGCTCCAAATAAAGATGCACCTTGTCATTTGTACAGGCTAGCTGAGCCTGAAGCATATGAGCGGAAATTGCGGAAACTCTGAGGGGCAGCGCTTGGGTCCTCTCTGAGATTTCACGTTATCACCAACATTTGGCTCACTTGTAATCTGACCGGCTGATGAATTGTTCAGAAATTTTTTCTTTTTTTTAATTATTCTTGTTAGTATACATTAAAAGCATACATGGGCAGGAAAAATCCGGAAGGGGGAATGGAGACGTTGGGGGGTCCAGAAAATAGGCAAAAAACGCCTATTTTGCCTTAAATAAGCGAAAATTTTCTCCCTCTGGCGGTGGGGGGTGGGGGAGGGGGGTATGGCCGGCCGAGGGGGTGGTATTGGCCGGCGAGGGGAGGGTTATACCCCCACACCCCCGGCCCATGTATGATTAAAAGAGGTCTTCCCCACCCAAAATTGGCCTGGATTGGGCCCTCTGCGATCATCGCCCCCCACCAGCAAAAGCTTGGCCGGCTCTGCCCATAGGATTTTTGGCACGCCTGGCCGGGATCAATTTTTGAGAGGTGGGCCGGGCAGGCCGTGTGGGGCATGCACAGCAGAAATTTTAGAGCGAAATTAAAATTAAGCACAAAATAGAAATACACACTCGTTTTTCTGTTTTAAAATGCTACTTTTGAAAGCTTAACTTTAATTTTAGCTTTCAATTTGAGAATTCAGACCAAATTTTCAAAACTTTAGTTAGACAAAGCAAAAACCAATGGGCCGGGCTGGATTTTGATGCCGGGTGGATATCCCTCTGCTGAAAGGCCTGCTGGGCCTAGCCGAGCCCAAAAAAACGTGCCCATGGATGCTACCTTATTCCATGGTGGGGGGCATATGGACCTAGAATCGATCCATAGAACAGAAAACAACTGGCGTTAGTAAGCCATAAGCGCAACACAAGATCCACACGACTCAGACGCATTCAGCAGTGCCGTGGCGATTGCCTTTGCGCGGGTGTAGTTATTGGCTAGTTGGGCTTTGGAGCTAAAAAGTTGATATCCTGTTCTTTACATCTTGGATACTGACTCCAATAACTACACCTATATTCATATATCCACTATTGTGATAGGGGATACTTTGCAGAGATATATAACATGCAGTAATAAGACGTTGATGTGTAAAATAATAATGAAGAGATCGTCAGCAGTCATCTGATACCACATTTGGGGGTGTGTGTTCAAAATTTTTTATTTGGGTGTTCTCCCCAAAAAAGGGTTTTTTTTGGGCCCCCCCAACGTTTTTTTTTTTTTTTTATGAGGGTGTATTTTTTTTTTTTTCTTTTGTTTTTGGGTTTTTGGTTTGGTGGAAAAAAAAAAAAAAAAAAGAGGGAGGGGCTGTCGTTTTGTCTTGTATATAGAGATGCAACCGTAAAAAAATACCGGATACCGTATACCGGATAATTTTTCAGAAGACCGGATACCGGATAATTTAGAATCGTCAGGTGTGTAGCAAATAGGAATCAAAGTTACATAGAAATTTCTTTTTTCTTCAAGAAAAGGTCGAATTTCTTCATTTTTTTGCTAAAACTGGTTTAGTTGATTATGTGAACAGTAAATCGCAATGCGGAAAGAGAAAAGAGGTAAAATTTGGCGTTTTTTCGCTGAAACGGAGAATGGACACTCTATTTGTAATGTTTGCGAACGCGTTATCTCAAGAGGAAAGGATCAGTGCACTGGTTCGATGATTAATTATCTGAGACGTGACAAAGATCAGTAGATACATCAGTGCAAACGGACAAACAGTACATTAATAATGAGGTGCCTGGCCCTACAGTGCAACAGAACATCTATGATGAGAGAAGAAGCCGGTTGGCTATAGGCTAGATAAGGCTGAAAAGTTGCTGTCAATCAAAACAAATCTGAAATTTTGAACTTTCCGCGTGTTTAAGAGATAGTATGGTGGAGTTATTTAGTACAAGTAGCACTGGTGTAGCTGTTATGTAGTACCGGTAGTTAACTATCCCTGGTCATTATGCAGAGTAAACGAGAAATTGACTGTTTACAAACGGAGCTTAAGTGATTTCAGTTAAAAACACAATACTACATGGATGGAACGGTTGCAGAGCTGTACACCTACCATCTAAAATATCCGGTATTATGAATACCGGATAGTGAACAGACCCAAAAAAATACCGGTTTACGGTTGCATCTCTAATCCGGACCTCGTTAATCCGGATATTCGCCTTCCAGACAAAATGAGGCCATCAGATCCCTATTTCCCCCATGTTATTTGACTCGGTAATCCGGACAGATGATTAGGGGTCCCAATTTCGAAATTTGTATGGTAAAGTGATTCGTTAATCCGGATTTGGTTAATTTTGACAAAATCCATGCGCTATTTTTCAATTCAGGTGTGAATTTTCAATTGAATACTAATGCTTTTCGTTGAGTCAGAATGTGACTATTTTCGCCTTTTTACGAGATATAATCAGCTTAAATAAGTTGTTTAGTTTTAATTAGGAGGTACAGCAGCAGAAGCTGATATGTAACTAACAAAAAGATGTCATTTAGGCCTTTGACCCGAAAACCAGTGGTTTAGCTTTCATTCGTTAATCCGGAAATTCGCTAATCCAGACAAAATTGGCCGGTCCCAACTTGTCCGGATTAACGAGACATCACTGTACCTTGTACAGGAAAACTGACTTTTACTTTTTCCCTTCTCTCTCTCTACTGCGTTGACATATAAAAATACACGTTTCACAGAAAAATGTCTAACTTCAAGGGCTATCTAACGCACCAAACCATTTTGATTTTGTGAAGCTGTTGATGATGCGCGCGCGTTCATGATTCATAGAGATGCAACTATAATCCGATAGCTCAAAAGCAAACACTATCCAGTATTTTCTACAGGTTAAAATAGCGACTACTAAAGTTCGCAACCAGTCGCACCCATTCGCATCCACCGGGCGCCAACTCTAGAATATAGACGCGAAGATTTATTTGATGATGAAATTGCGCAAAATGAATAAAAGAAATCCCTGATTATTATGTTATGAAACAGCAATGTTCTAGTAGAGAGGACACTGTATGATGGGGTGAGCGGGGTGGATGAAGGACATGGACATCAAATGAAAATGTATTCAATGCTGCAGAAAGCCAGGAAGGAAGACTTGCAGTGTTTAGCCCTAACATGGTAAAAACAGCAACAATCAACTGAGACTGAATATTTTTTGGGCTGAAAATTTCGCTTTTAGGCAAAAATACAATTTTGGTGCGACAATTAAACGTTTTGATTTTTGACAAAAACTATCAATTTTGGATCGGCTACTCTGTTACCAGGCTGACACCGATCAAACATTCAGTATGACCACAGTTACTGCAACATGGCTAAATCTTTCAATTGTGATTGTGAACAATAGAAACACTTATTCCATTCTTGATACACACACAGCGATTGTAAACCATAGGCAGGTACTAACCAAAATTTACTTCATTATTGCATGCATACTAGGGGTAGAGATCTGCGTTGGTCAGCCATGACCAGTGATGCAACTGGGAGCGGAATACCAGGATTCACGAAAACCGGGATTACCTGGGAATTGAGAATACCGGGAAATATCGGGAAATCGATAAAATAGCATGCAGCATGATAAAACATAAATGTTTTCAACATCCGGTTTAGCTATTGATACCATTTCTACTCGGTTTTCTCAAGGATTTTCTGTCATAACGGACACTGTGAGATCAGATTTATGTTGAATGGGTTAGTGAGTTGGTTTGGCAGGCACCAGGCAGCTCGATGTCAATTGGACCAAAAGAGTTGTGTAAGAATAGTCAATCAATGGGCGGCTTTGCTCAATTGAAGATCTTTATAAAGTTGGAAGCTTAGAACATAAACTTTATGGCCTAAACCAATATAAAAATATTTGGAACAAAAGGAAAGTTGCAAAACATGGTTGTTCACTCAAATTGAGCAAGTAGCAGTTATTTGAAAACTTATACTGGCAAAAGAAAGTTGGGTATACAGTAAATGACACTGAAATGCATCGTATTTGCAGAAAACTGTCAATACTGCTATAATATACATTTCCCGGTATTTCCCGGTATTAAAGAATGTGTGAACCGGGATTAGAAACCGGGATTGAAAATACCGGGAATTCCCGGTTCTTTGGGAAATACCGGGATCCTGGTTGCATCACTAGGCATGACTATGCCTGGTCGAGTGAAGATTTTAGCCAGGCGTGCATGCAGCAAAGGCCTCTGGACCGGCCCACCTACAAATATGAAAATCGAACCTTTTTATAATATCTACTGTAGAACAATGTTCAGTTCAGTCTTAAAATTTAAGACCAGCAGTCAATCCGATCCGATGTGCTTACCTTATGGCTGATGATCAGACTTGTAGTCCATTTCGCAACCCCCGATCTTGTCATCTCAGACGTTTTTCCCTTCTTTCACTGGCCAGCCACTCATAGGCATGCTGTTGGGTGCCAGTCAGTTAGACAGCACCCATTGTGTTGACATCATGGTTTTGTCAGCTCCCAACAGCTGCTGGTGTCGAGTTGGCTGAGGGCTCCTGGCATAGTTGCTTTCTCAGACAGCTCTTGACATTGTTCATGTTCCCTCCAATGCGGCATGCTTGTGGAGTGGCTTTCAGTGCAATGGCAGATCTGGTTGGTTCGCATTTATCTACTCACTGTCACCAGCTTTCAGTAGGGCCAATCCGATCTGATGTGCGGGGGGGCCTTTACAGACCTACACTCAGACCTTGCGATCCATTGTGGAACCCCTGTGGTTCATCATCTCAGACGTTTCCCTTCTATCACTGCCAGCCACTCTAGCCATGCTGTTGGGCTCCAGGTGCTAAGGTAGCGCCTGGCGCATTGACGTCATGGTGCTGACAGTGTCCAACACAAATTACAGTTTCAGAGACCCAAATTAGGGTTCCGGAACCCTATTTAGGGCTTCAGAAACCCAAATTAGAGTTTCAGAGACCCAAATTAGGGTTCCGGAACCCTATTTAGGGCTTCAAAAACCCTAATTACAGTTTCAGAGACCCAAATTAGGGTTCCGGAACCCTATTTGGGGCTTCAGAAACCCTAATTAGAGTTTCAGAGACCCAAATTAGGGTTCTGGAACACTTTTTTGGGCTCAGTAAACCCTGTTTAGGCTCTTAGAGACCCAGATTAGGGTTCTGGAACCCTATTTAGGGCATACATGTGCATGGTCGGCGGCTCAGGGAGGGACGGCCAGGTCTCCGTGCGTAGTTGCCTGGACATAGGTGCAAATTTTCGGTGGGAAATTCAAATTTTGGCGGGAAATTTGAATTTTCGCCCAACATTTTGGCGGGAAGTTTGAATTTTGTCCAAAATTTTGGCTACAAATTCGAAATTTTCGGTTAAAATTCAAAAATTTGCGGTAAAAATCAAGTTTTCGACAAAAAATTGCAAAAAAAAACCACTTTTCTGATAGAAACATTGCCAAAAAATCGAAATTTTTCTGGAAAATTTGAAAAATATTCGGGTTTGGTGCATAGTTGCCTGGAGGGAGGGTGCGTAGTTGCGTAGTTGTCAAAATTGATTTCTGTGGCTTAAAAACGCATCTGGAGGCTTTCTAGCAGTCTCTAGCAACGTTTGGTAGATTTTCATTTTCGTCCCCCCCTGTCCCCCCCTGGGCACCCCCCCATGCACATGTATGATTTAGGGTTTGGCACACAAATTTGGGTTCCTGAACCCTATTTAGGGCTTCAGAAACCCTAATTAGAGTTTCAGAGACCCAAATTAGGGTTCCGAAACACTATTTTGGGCTCAATAAACCCTGTTTAGGCTCTCAGAGACCCAGATTAGGGTTCCGGAACCCTATTTAGGGTTTCAGAAACCCTAATTAGAGTTTCAGAAACACAAATTTGGGTTCCGGAACCCTATTTAAGGCTTTTGAAATCCTAAATTACGGTTTATAAGTATTGAAACCCTGAAATTTAGCAGTTTTTAACCCAAAATAGGGTTTCAGAAACCCCCCAAATCCGGCTCAGGGGGGTTTGCCGAAAATCGGGATTGGGGGCTAAACCCCCCCAAACCCCCCAACTACATGTATGCTCTAAAACGACATCATGATTGCAATCAGAGTGCCCAAAAACCACTAAAACATAGCCGGTGTGGTTTGATCATTTGCACAGAGAAAAATCGATGATCAATCGATATTGATAATCGAACTAAACTGCAATGATAGCTCAAAAAAGAGATAATGATTGAAATCGACATGCCCGAAAACCACTGACATTGTAGCTTATGTGTTTTGCTTATTTGCACAGCAAAAAATGGATAATCAATCGATATCGATTATCGAATTAAAATTAAATTTTAAACTGATGTATTGGTTTAAATCGGCATCCCCAAAAACCACTGACATCACAGCCTGTGTAGTTTGGTCATCTGCAGAGCAAAAAATCGATTGAATATCGATTATCGATTGATCAAGTGATCGTAGCTGTAAATGGGCATCGCCAATTTATCTGATGTACCAAAACCTCAATTTGGTCATCCCATTTTCCTTTGTAGCTACTTTAGTCAGATGCTTAAGAGTCCGTG
>JASANB010005704.1:0-10799 GCA_030248155.1 Sabatieria punctata
CCCTGGGTTTAGCTTAGTTTAGTTTAGTTGGGTATCGCATGGGCTTATTTTTGGTTTCAACCTTTTGTGTGCTGGAAGTAGAGATGGGAACGGAAATTAAGGTCAATTCAGTGGTCCGGGTCAATTCAGTGGTCTGGGTCGATTCAGAGGTCCCGGCCGATTCAGCGGTCCGGGTCGATTCAGTGGTCCGGGTCGGTTCAGTGGTCCAGGTCAGTTCAGTGGTCAGGGTACTTATTATGGCAGTCCGGGTCCGTACGATGGTCCACCGGTACGCGGACGTGGCTGGCACAATCGAGGAAGCTTTGGGCACAGGTTTGGCAGAGGACAGGGACGCGACAACCGATTTTAGAACGTTTATTGTGGCACTTAGTTGCTAATTAATTTATTTGTTTACTCATGCATTTTTTCTGCTTGTCGCGTTTCGTGTTTGGGAGTGTCAAATGTATTTGAGATTATTTAGGTGCTCTGGCGTCGTTGGGCGTCGTTCATTACGGTAGTGTGCGTGTTTGGGCGGTCTGTCCGCCTCTTTTTGACTAACTTGCAATGAATTGAGTTAAGTTTTGTGTTCTGATAAAAGAGACCTGTTATTAGGTAGAGGCTTTTGTGTGTTAGAGAAAGGAAACTGCCGTCACGTCACGCAAACACAACGCTCTGGGCAATATTTTTATTCTACAGGCACGCTGTGCTCTTTGGGGGACTACACTTTTGTAAAGGCACCGGCGGGCGCGGGCACCCTAGACCTTGTATCCTACAGATACGGAAAGCGACCAGAGAATTAGTTTTACGTTTATTGCGCACGCGTATAGCCAGCTAGCTAGTGTCACTCACTGCAATAGAGTTAGTCGCTTGGGATGTATTATTCAGGTGATGGTATTTCCGGCGGCCTACGCGCCGCCAGATGTATGACTATATGGCCCGCTATATAAGGGCGTCGTGCGTTTAGTAGTAGCGGAGTTGTAGTAGTAGTGTGTGTGCCGGGAGAATAAAGTGGTGCTGGAACTTCGCTGGTGCCAATCTCAGAGACAATAGTGTAAACCAGATTAAAGATCGGAATTTCCGAAATTTTCAGAGGTCTTACGGCACGCAAAACGGCCGTAATAATCGACCGCAAAACTATCAACGGAATTTCCCTCAAGGTAGCTTTAGACCTGAATGTTATAATTGCGGCAGGTTCGGTCACTACCAACGACAATGCAGGATACCGCCCAATCGCCCATCCCGGCCGCCAGCCAACTTCTCTAGGGATAGCTCTTATAGAACGCCCACAGATAGAAATACAATATACAATAGGCCACAATCCCCCTTCCGCTACAGGCCGGAGCGTAGAAATATTCCCAGTAACAGGTCGCCAGAACCAAGGAACTCCTATTCGCAACCGCCTACCCCTCCACCGCGTAGAGTTCACTTTAGTAATGCGATACAAACCGATCTACAAACTGAAAACCAACAATTACGCTCACAACTAGCTCAAGCCCTAGAGCCACGCTACAGTCTTGGCATACAAATAATACCAAAGCAACAGACAACATCACCTGATCTGTTAACTAGCACTTCGACTCTTTTGCAGGAACCCACTGAAATAATGGCCAGCAAAGATATTACCGGAGATTTCCGCTTATAAGACCACCATAGTTAGTAGACCATGGTCTTCAAATAGGTTTTTGTTTCCAGTTATAAGACCATGGTCTTCAAATAGGTGGTCAGAAAACTTGGTTCATAGACACCTATTTCCAGTTAAAAGACCATGGTCTTAGTTTAATTGACCGATTTTAGCAGACAATTAACTGTTTTTAAAGTGAACAAAAGCTGTCCATCGTGAGAAAACAAAGGCAGAAGTACATAATATAGATAAAACATGATTCTGATTTTTGTTTTGAACGCAATTCAGTACCTGGTATGCTTCAACACAACGTTTCTTTTTGTAATTTCAAGTAAAGTTTTATAAGTCAAGCGTAAACTGATCAGGCATGTCTGGAACAGCCATCTAGGTGAAAAACAAATTCAACTATTGACCAAAAATCCTTTTTTGCAGCAAAATAACATTTTCCAGTTATAAGACCATGGTCTTCAAAAGGGCGCCAAAAAGTGACCCTAAATTTGGGCATTTTCCAGTTATAAGACCAGGTCTTATAAGTGGAAAACTCCGGTAGCAGAGCCCCTATAACCGAAAATGACCCCTTACCTATTTCACATGATTTTGAACCTTTTATTTCGAGCGTAAATGAGTTTCAAGATTTTCACACAGGCCATGAGCCTATAGAGGTGCATGGCATTCTGTCCGATGTTCCACTCTGTAAACAGAATACAGCCAGCACTGAAGAAAGAACATTATGTTTGGATTCTGCAGCTGAGTCTAAAGATAAACAGACAGAAAGCACTTCTGCTAAACAGTCTTGTGAAGTTGCTCAGGAACTAATTAAATATACAGCCTGTTTTAAAATTGAGCCACAGGCTCATAGGGCAGTAAACCAGAAGACAGAAGACCTGAGAGATAAGTCCGCGATGAAAAAGGCCTCAAACATTTTGTCAGCATCAGACCTACAGCAAGCAGAGTTGGTAAAAGCCAACAAAAGTAGAATCGATTCTTATGAGCCACAACCAGGGAAAGATTTTTCACACAGCAGGAGAAACAGTAAGCCACATTCACTCTGCAAACAAAGCCCACTAAATGGTGGTTTAACCCTCTCTATTACTATAGTTTCAACTAAAATTAGTAAACAAAAGAAAGCCCATCAGAAAAGCTCTGGTACAGCACTGGAACCACCAGAAGTTCCTATTTTAAACAAATCAGAGTTGGAACACCTTGCATTGTTAATTAGCAAACGCGAACCCTTTCAAGAATACAAATTCAACAAAGTTCTCTGTCAACAAACCATTCCTCCCTGGAGAACCAACGCTAGACTCTGCAAAATATTGCACTCATGCTCTTTCAAAAAACTAACTCAAAATTGTCAGTACCTGCTTACATTTTTTAGTAAAGTTTCTGCCGTTTCTTTTGACAGAGGCTCAAGGCAGATAAATAATGCATTCTATTACAGCTGCTACAGTTTCACACCACCACCTCTCCCTTTTGGAGCTTCGGGCTCAACCGGCTGTTGAGCCCTCTCTACAAACAAACCCCCAACCAGCCTGTTTTATGGTCACACTTTTAGCTTATTTCAACAAACATAACCACTGCGGCCACCATAAAAGACGCTGGTTACATAGGATTCACTAACACAGGTTGCGCCGGTGATGGGTGTTTCGCATATAACCTCCTTTGTTATTATAACGTACTCCATTTATTTCATTACAGTATTGTAGGTGGAGGATATATCGGGGTGTGCATAATCTTGTTCCAATTATTAACGAACATCGAACATCCCTATAACTACACTCGCAGAACAGCCGTATTTCTCCTGCCTGAATGCTGTACCTGTCCTTTTCTCCAGCCTAACTTTGCAACTCAGCCTCAACCTAATTCGGTATTCCCACTTGGACCATTGCTTTTTCAACTGTAACGAAATTCAACAACAGCTTCATCTATGTATCTCATTTTCCCAAATTCTTCGTGGTCGAATTTCATTCAATCCTGCTGTGTTCCTACTAGCGCCACTCTCTCAGTTACCCTCTACAAATCCTTTCTTCATCACGCACAACATTAAAGCTTCAATCTACTAACTGTATTGCAACCCCTGTTGAACATTGGACTATTCTCAATCTGTTGACGGGACGAAGAACACTCTGCGCCAGTCTCAGAACAACTGTGGAACTGGAGCGCTTGCATCTTTGCGCTTGCATTGAACTGTGATTTTGTGATTTAGACTTTTTCTTTTGTACCTGTACGGTTTTGGATGTATTTGCATGCTTATTGGTGGCGGGACGCCACTTGCTTTGACTATATGGCCCGCTATATAAGGGCGTCGTGCGTTTAGTAGTAGCGGAGTTGTAGTAGTAGTGTGTGTGCCGGGAGAATAAAGTGGTGCTGGAACTTCGCTGGTGCCAATATCAGCCGCAAGCACGAACCCTGTGCCGCTAATATAGTAACTACACTACTGTCACCCCTAATCCCTCTCTCTCTCTCTCTTATCCCCTAAATTAAATAACTAAATAAACCCCTCCTTTAAAAACGGTGACACTAGCCCACCGTCTACACACTACTCACTATACACATGTTTTTGGGCCACGGCCCACACATACACAAAAAGTCTTATCGGCCCCGGCTTCGGCCACAGCAGGTGTTCCATGTAACGTCTTGGCGACACAGCCACCAGCGCAGTTATTAATGTTGGCTTCACATCTCCCCGGGCATTTGATGAGCCATACCACGGGCGAAGGTTGAAGGGTGAATGGTGAGACTCCAGTTAGACAGAAAATAGAGCAGAACGACAGACAGAGCAGAACGGTTGGAGCACAGCACTCCAAACAGCAGCAAATGAGGCCAACAAGGCTAAAGATGGACCAACTAGGTGGTCAGCAGCAGAAGAATTGAAGTGGCCGATCTGGGCCAACAGGAGAGAGTATTGTAAACGTACAGTAAGGCCAACAGGGTGGCAAAAACAGTAGGTAGAGGCTAAGCAGCCCACAATTGTCCAAATGACCAGAGCAAGGAATTATGTCCCACATGCTGCAGGTCAGGGACAGGAACAGTTTAGAGACAGGATTTGCTGAGGCGGAGCTCACTGGAAACGGCTAACGACAAGCCAGTTTGATAGAAAAATTGAACATCGACCAGGTATCAGCACCTTGGAATCGACAGTAAGTGTGAAGCGAAAGTTCGGTTCTTCTCTTCGGCTCTTCACGGGGGCACAAAACAAACAATACAGAAGCAAAATAATAATGGCGGTACATACTGTACACTCAATACCGAACAACACATAACAGCACAACTTAACAACACAACGCAATAACGATACAAGGCAAGAAAAGATTCCTATCGTTGTCTCGGTTAAACGGTTTAAACAAAGCAGACACGATTATGCAACCTTTGGCAAACTAACATGAGCAACAATGCATAGAGGTCATGACAAAATGGCAAACTGGAAAAGTGATTGAGATTGTCGAGACTGGCCGCTTGCATGGCCTAGTGCAGGAGCAGTCAGAAAAGAACAGGTTTAGCAGGCCTTGGCCTATGCTAGAAATAATGCACGTTGAATGCATTTACGCGACGAAGCTTGGCGACTACTAAATAGAGAAACTTACTAACCGTTTAGCAATATAAAACGACATCGAACCTTAGTTAGCCCATTCTCCGGCTGACCATTAAGACGACCGCACCGCAGCTACACTTTTATCCAACTCATCAAGAAAACTGATTCAATGTTACAGAAAAAACGTTGCAGGTAAAACAATTACCGTAATCAAAACATGACAATCAACAAGCGCGAATATGGTTAAACACAAAATACAGCTTTATACACAAACAGTACAAAATAAACGAAATCGTATTCATGTCAGACATGACACTCCCCGCCGGAAGTGTCCCTTTGCCGAATGCAGAGCCACGCTAAAACGCACAGCACATTTTACAGACGATGCCCTCAAGTTACACTGATACGCTCAGACCACCTGAGTCAGTCTAGGGCAGTGTGCACATGGGTTGCCAGTTTGATAAGTTTGACAGAACCCTCCAAGTGCCACTTTAGCTAGTGCTGCGCTGCGCGCCTATGCAAGTACATAGATTGGCAGGCATTTTGTGCGCCGGACTGCAATCAATTCGAATTTTAGAACTGCGCAAAAATAAGCTTTGCCTTAGCAAGTTAGCGTGCGGGGAATTTGCGGTCTGCAAAGCTTGGTTTACGTTTTAGACGCAAAAAATAAGCCACTTGCTGACTTGACCTGGTTGTTCGATTTTCAGCCTTGCCGTCAGGACAGGCAAACAAGCTGCATGTTCCCGTTTGATATTTCGCTCTTAGCTTTTTAGCTCAAAGCCCAAATTGACAAACAGGTCTCGTCTCATTCATTTACAGCTAAAGAATTAGCAAAAATCGTTAGTCAGCTGGGTTTCTCCACTTCCAAAGTTGGCGACACAAACTTTACTCCAGTAGTAGGTAAACAAATTTTACAGAGCCAGGTTTCAAGACAAGGTTTGCTCTAGCTCGCAGCCCTTCGCCCAACGGCGATTAGTGCGCGTCAACGATTAAATCGAAAATGATGTCCCTTAGGACCAAATTCGCTTACAGTACCAACACTTTTTGTTCTGTTCTTGGGCCGTCTATATCCTTGTTTGAGGTTAAGTGATTTTTGCGCTCGACTCAGCCAAAGTAGAGGGCTCCTTTAGACATCTTCACCTTTAAGTTTGCCTGTGCTGGTGCTCAGCCTAGTTTTTAGCGAAAATTTTCGACCAAATACAGCTAACGCAGGCCGCCCGAAAGGCGCCCTTTAAATGGCCTCTTGCCGTCTGTTGCCGCATGATCTCTCGCTGTAGAGACCGGCTTTGCACAAACGCAAGCAATGCCGTAACACCTAGGCCTAAACCTATTGGCGTTCGAAGCGTCAGGCTGATTTTAAGCAAGCTCCGCTTTTTGCTCTACCCATCGCCGCAAAGGCGGAATAGCAGTTTTTTCTCTGCCCTTCTGCCCTTCGCATTGACCGCGGTAAACAGGGAGGCTTGCCCTTCTGTCCTTCGTGCATCTAACACGGGAGACAGGGAGGCTACAAAAATTTTCGATTGGCAAGCCGAGTTCTTTCGACTGCCTTCAACAAAGCAAACCAGCAGTTTTTCCAAAGAATGAAGTTCCGAAAGCCGAAACAACCAAAAAGCACTAAACACACTTCGAAATTGAAAATGTTATCGTTTGACTGATCCTTGGATCCGATTTTTCGGTAAACTACTACCAAAAAGGGCAAAACGAAAGCCTTCATGCGAACGACCGAACAGAACTGACCAGTTTACCCCTCCGCCTGAACAAACAGAAAGGGTTTCGATTTTGGTTCTAAAGGTACCATGACTTGTCTGTTGGCGCAGTTCCATAATAGCGATTTACCTGGAGTGTTCGCTCGATTTACTAGGGGCAACCGTTTCGTGCTAGACACCGGACCTCCCTTGACAGACGGCTCGCTTTGTAGTACACCCAACTTCTTTGCACACGTTGCAATTGTAGTCGCCATTGGCTCTCTAGGACGTCTAGGCACCATGTCGAGACTGGCCGCTTGCATGGCCTAGTGCAGGAGCGGCCAGAAAAGAACAGGTTTAGCAGGCCTTGGCCTGTGCTAGAAATAATGCATGTTGAATGCATTTACGCGACGAAGCTTGGCGACTACTAAAGAGAGGAACGTACTAACTGGTGCTACAAATGCAAGGTGCACGGTCATCGAAAGGGCCAATGTCAACCTGCTCCTGCCCCTGCCCGAGCAACACACCGACCCTACCGAGGCTCGAATTTTAACCATCGTTTTAACCCCTTCGCTTCCCCCGTTATCTACATGGAAACTGTCAACATCGGAGGGGGACTTGATTTGGGAAGTCTCGGAGGCGGAGGTGGCGGCTACAGAGGAGGCGGCTATGGACAAGGTTATGGACGACGTCGAGCTGAACGTTTTTAACCTTCTCGTTCTAATCTCAGCCCTTGTCTGGAGTGTCATGAATTTCACTGCCATAACCCTTTGTAACCCACCGATTTCTCGACATGTCGAGAAATCACTTGCTTGGCCATGTCGAGAAAAGTTGTTGCATGTCGAGAAAACAATTCCGCATGTCGAGAGAAAAAAGTTTCTCGGCACGGTTCTCGCAATTTTTAGCTCTTGGGCATGTGCCAAAATGGGCGCAGGCATTTGGCGTACATTTGGTGTGCTGTGCGCTGATTGGTCGATGCGCCCGTGAGCAGTTTAAAGGCAATCGACCGCCGTCGACTGCGTACGAATGCCTGTACTGTCTTCCACGTGTAACGGAGCACCGATTTTACTGATTGTAGTGCCATTCGGACTGAATCCAGAACTTTACTGCTCTGTTCTCAACTTACCGAAACCGCACAAGCCTGGACAAGCCCGGACAAGTTGGTAAAAAGACGGACAAGCCTGGACAAGTTGGTACAAAGACGGACAAGCCCGGACCAAGTTCCTTGTTCAGCTTGAAACTAGTTTTAGGGTCATTTGGATGGAATCCAGAACTTTATACTGTTTTGTTCTCCTAAGCATTCTACCTTCTATGCCTAACAGAGCACCGATTTTACTGATGGTAGTGCCGTTTGGACCAAATAGAACTGTTTTGGCCAATATTCCTGTGGACTCCACTCTACCTCAGTATGTTGTTGATTTCTCTCTAACCACAGTGCTGACTAAATTATGTCGCTAGATCTTTGGCAAGTAATTTTTTTAGCAAATTTTTTTTCAAATTTCAAACAATTTCGAACAAAAAATGCCAAAATCGCCTGTGAAACAGCACTTTCAGCTGTACTTAATAAGCCCAAACTAGCGATTTTTGGCCGAAAAATTGCGATTTTTTAGCATTTTTAGTCCCTAACCCCTCCCTAGAATTTGGGCTCCAGAGCCCCAACCCCCCTGCCTGTTTCGGCTGATGACCTCTTACATGTATGATGACCAACATAGAAAAGTATCTCTGAAAACAAGTATATAAGTAAAAAAAACAAGCTAAGCCGTTCAGAAATTCTCTCCCAAAATAACTTCAAGCGGCAGCTTCCATTCCAGACAGCAGCCCGCAAAGGGCACAAAAATGGCCATTCTCAAACCTCAGCGGGACTGGGCAGCATTCACCTGACCCATACATGTAGCTGGGTTTTCGGCTGGGGGGGGAGGTTTCCAGATCCCAAATAGGGCTTCAGCACTATTTCCAAAGGGGGTTTCAGCGACCTTGTTTGGTGTTCAAAAGTGGGTTTCAGCGACCTTTTTTTTATCTAGGGTTTTGAGGGGTAAAAATCCTGTCAGAAGTGCAAAAATGCCCTTTACAACCCTATTTATTGTTTTAAAACGTGCAGAAAATCCTATTTTTATTAAAAACGTGTAAAAAACTGTTTTTGCTTTAAAACGCGCAAAAGCTGTATTTTATTCGACATAATAAAGCTAAAATGCATTTCTAGAACCCTATTTAGAAATTTTGAAACCCTAATTAGCGCTCTGAATCCCTATTTAGGGCTTCAGAAACCGACGTTAGAGTTTCAGAGTCCCAAATTAGGGTTCCGGAACCCTATTTTGGGGCTCAAGAAACCCTGTTTAGGCTCTCTCAAACCAAAAATAGTGTTCCGGAACCCTATTTAGCGCTTCAGAAACCATAATAAGAGTTTCAGAGACCCAAATTAGGGTTCCGGAACCCTATTTACGGTTTCAGAAACCCAAATTAGGGTTCCGGAACCCTATTTTGAGTTTCAGAAACACAACTTTGGGTTCCGGAACCCTATTTATTACTTTTGAAATCCTAAATTACGGTTTATAACCCTTTGTAACCCACCTACTCCTATAGGAGCTTTTCCTTCGGGTACTGGAACATTTTCCCGACAACCAGCACATTTTCTCGCGCGCGAGAAGTTGGCCATCTTTTTTAGCCTCAACGGCGAGAAAATTTTAGCGCCACGTGCCACAAGTTGTCGGACGATCGATGAAGGGGCGGAGCTATTGATTTCCGACGGCATCGCGCGCGCGCCTGTTCTTCAGTCTTACGGGGTGCGTTCTCTGAGGAACACGAGCGCAAATAATCAAATTTTGAAGGTACTGATGCATACAGGGCACTCGCCGGTCTTCTTCTGAGATTTACTGAAGCAATAATTCCAAACTATTGAAGGCGCATGCGTGATTAATTGCTTTCTGGAGCCTTTTAGAGTCAATCAAATTGAAAATCAAACGGTGGAGGAAGGTGACGGTGTTAGTGCGATACGCCGACCGGTGCGTTACGCCGACCAATTAAAAGGGTGCCTTACGCCGACTGGGTGGTGCTTTACGACGACTGGCTTGGTGCCTTACGCCGACTCGACCTAGGAGCCTCAACCTGTAGGTGCTTTACGCCGACTGGCCAGGTGCCTTACGCCGACTCCTCTGGTGCGATACGCCGACTATATTTTTTTGAACACTGGCAAACATACAGTTAATGCAAATACCAGAGCTCATACATTCAGAGGGTTCTCTACCGTCTACTGTCGATCGGGAGTGGCAGTAACAGGCAACCGGCAACTAATTTAAAGGGGTGCCACAGTCACTAATACTGTACTTTCATTCTAGTGTTAAGAATTATTATAGGCTTTATCAGTATTTTGGACGCCCCCAGTAGTTCTAGAGTCAACTATAATTAACGAAATTGTAGTGCTACAGACTGATTACAGACTGCCAGCACGGCTTTCTAAGTGGTCGCTGCATGGTGACACAACTTATATGTTGTCTAGCCCATGTAGGTTTTTATTTTTAAAGTTTTTTTCAACTGAGGACATAAAGTTCTTATTGCGAATGTATCGATGGTTTGTATGTCACGGCTTGAGATAGGCCTAATTTGTAGTACATACTACAAACTACAGTACATTATTTTTGGACTTAAATTTGATCACTCTACTAAGACTACAAATTGAAATTCTCCAAGGAAATACCCACATAGCACATGTGCCACATACCCTGGCCGGACTTACGTATTAACTACGCACAAGTATACAGACACACACATACAGAGGCTATTAGGTTAAAAAGTTACAAGTCGGCGTATCGCAACTGTTGAGTCGGCGTAAGGCACCTGCTCAGTCGGCGTAAGGCACCTTAGGTGTAGTCGGCGTTTCGCACCACCCCAGTCGGCGTTTAGCACCTAGTCGGCGTATGGCACCTCTCTGCAGCAATAAAGTCGGCGTAAGGCACCTGAATCTGGTTGAATGTTTGTGAATGAATGAATG
>JASANB010005707.1:0-92226 GCA_030248155.1 Sabatieria punctata
GTTTGTTTCTGTTGATTGTGCAAAGATACTGTGTTGTGTTGAAGAGAAGAAGGTCAGCAGAAACTAATCTGTTTGTGGTTTCGTTCGGTTATTAACAAGAAGAGCGCTTAGCGAGAAAATCATGGGCGTTATTCGATTTGCGGACCTTCCTGTTCCAGAAAGAATCGAGGATAATTTGGACGAGTGAGTATGTATTGTGAGCAAACTTCGTACCAACTGGACCAGGCGGATTTTGAAAAGACAAACAACCTGGGGGTAGGCGGTCGAGGAGTAGGTCCCATTAGCTATTGACCGGAACAAAAATTCTGACCGGAACCGCACCGGAATTACCCCAGTTCCGGGCGGAACCGGAACTTTTCAGCGGAGGCTAAAAATTCGAAATTGCACCCACAACTAAAAATTCTAGCTAAAACTGCAGAAGTCAGTTACAGGGTGTTTTGCTAAAGTTAGAACTTGTAGAACTGCCATGAAACATCAGTGTTTTACATGTCATGTATGCCCATGTATGAGCCTGAGGGGAGCCGTTCATTTGGGCGTGCACGTTTGGGCGTGTCTTAGTTTAGGCGTGTGTTCATTTCGGCGTGCGTTCATTTGGCCGTCTGTCTGTCAAAATTTTTTATGTAAAATTTAGGAAACTATGTAGGCCTCAAGACAGGCTACAACAGCCTACCGTTTTTGTGGCCAATCTACCAAAAACAAACCAATTATACATAGAGACGAAATCAGAGAAACAATGCTGACTCCCATAATTTTCTCTGCTCTCCGCCGGTAGGCAAAGTATGCAGCAGCATAGTTACATAGTTAAGATGCATTTTGCGAGAAAGTCAGCTTTGGTGCCGGTTTTGACCCGCTGAGTTCGAAAATGGCGTTTGTTTTAATCCATAATTACTCCTTTTGGAGATATATGAATATCAATGCAAATTTTGTTTGATCAGTTATATCTCAAAATCGAACAGCAGTAGAAAAAAAAACAAAGGTCATTTTTTAACTCAGTAGGTGAAAATAGGTTGGGTACACTATTGACTGACAAAAGGTTCCCTTCAGAAATGCATGAATGCTGAACATTTATTTCAGGATTACAGCTTCTCACAGCATGTTTCTTAATGAAATTTCAGAGGTCCATAACTTGCGACTGAGTGGCTGTAGCGCAAAAATATGATGATATTCTGAATCAGCGGAAAAAAATGCACCAGATCGATACCACGTTACGTCCAGATTTGACAGATAACTTATTGCCTGAGTACCAGGGCATAAAAATTACATAAGTAGCTCAGGAGCAGTCAGATTGAAAAACAGATGTCATTTTCGTAATCAGCGGCAAGAACTGCATTAGGTGATGTAAATTTAGATGGCTCTGTACCCTAAATGCGACTGAATTGAGTCACCTTTCAAATGAGCATGTTATAGCAAGTGCAGCCGTTTTCTTCCCAAATCATAAAAATGCCGATATCTTCAAAACTAGTTAACGTAGAGCAAAAATAAAGTTATTTTCGGAATCAGCAGCAAAAACTGCATTGCGCCGCGGTTAATGGTCATATTAGCGAGTAGTGCCACTCAAGAAATAGGGTTGGTCTCAACTTTGGACGCCAATTTCTCCCGATCCAGAGCGAACCTAGCTTAACTGAATGCATTTTCGAACTCTTGACACAAAACTGCATATAACAGTATGCTAACCACTAAGCTTTGCAGAAAAGAATTTTTTTCGAACACCTTTGAGAGGCCAAAACACCCCCTCCCCCCAAACCGCACACTTTAGTGCGCTCATTTTGTTTGCCCAACTCATGCCATGCCTAACTTTTGTTAAAACATTAGCTTGGCAGGGCAGGGAGGTTGCACAAAAAGTTCTAATTATTTTTCGAAAAAAAACGGAGTGGCATTTTGCGGAAATTTCGTAGTTTTCGGCGAATATCTCGCTAACCAGCTGCTATCTGGAAACGGGAGTACCAGAATCTGAAAGATCATTGGAACAGCTACAAAACTACATGCGAGTCGGGATCCTAGCTTAAGAAACGACTGAAGGGTGATCGTTTGAATGGAGGGTGTCCGAGCAATTAAAATGAGCCCGAAAATTGCTGCCGACCCAAATTTGAGGGGGTGTAGCTCCGGTTCCAGGGGGTTGCTGGTGGCCGGGCATGCGCCGTTGGTCTTTGACTGTGCTCTATTTTAAAAGATATAAATATCAGCCGGATCCGTGAGATGACCTTGCTTGCCCCCTCAAAGCTGACTTTCTCGCAAAATGCATCTTAATACAGTCGGGTTGGGGTCAGTTCGCCGCGACCGGTTCGCCGCAGGGTTATTCCGCCGCGGACCGGTTCGCCGCAGGGTTATTCCGCCGCGGACCGGTTCGCCGCAGGTAATTATTTTTAAATTCGGTTTAGCAAGCGTACAATGTACAGTCACAGGAAAAACGACTCTGTCGACATGTTAACACGATCTGCTAACACGTGTTAGCAAATCGTGTACGCATATCGTGTTAACAGTGCTAGCGATGTGCTAACACGCTGGAGACGGTGTCAGACACGTGTTAGCAGATCATGTAAATACATCGTGTTAGCGGATCATGTTAACCGTGTCAACGCATCGAAGTGGTGCGGTGGTCATCGTTCGGTTTAAGTCTCTTTCTTACTATTAGACATGACAAGGTATGCATACGCAGCACATTTTTCATCGTAATTGTCTGTCTAAAATTCTTCCAAAAATTCCGAAAGGGGTAGTGGCGGGCAGGCGGCCTGAGGGGTAGGTAGAACATGAGGGGGACCATCCCTCCCTTAGCCCCCTTTTCCCACGTCTGATAGTATAAATTACGTGCAAAGAACATTAACGTCCCCAATTCTATGAAAATTAAAGAAAATGCATATTTGGACTAGACTATTAGAGAGACGTTAACAGGGCGGGCGTAAATTTTTGTTGCGCCAGCACAGTTGATTGAGTGGTTAGGCCACCGACTGCTGTATGCGTGTGTAGCGAGGCGACTGCACACGTTCACCTCCTTGACGCAACTAGTGTTAGTCGCAAAGAGGAGTCGATGGCAAGTAAGTTGGCATGTGGCGCGTGTGTCAGCTGAACTTCTAAACGCGCAGACTCACTCCTCCCACCCATCTGTGATCGTCGGAGGGGTGGTCTTATCAGCCAATGAGGAGTTGGACGCGCCTCATAGCCATGACTACAGGCACAGCCCCTGGGGCGCACGTCCTGCTCCCCACGTCGCTCCACCTTGCAGTCACAGTCTTGTCTGTATGCTCGCTGTACAAGTGGTAGCGTGTGGCGTCTTAGGCACTGTTGTCTGTTGACCTCCCACGCTTCCGGTTATTGACAAGACTAATCTTTAAAAATAACTTCTTATTTATAAGCTGCCACAGTACATGTACGATTGCTAAACCGAATTAAAAAATTATTACCTGCGGCGAACCGGTCCGCGGCGGAATAACCGGCCGCGGCGAACCGGTCGCGGCGAACTGGGCGTCTCCCAATGCAGTCTCTATACCTGCAACCTTACCAGCAGAGTAGCACCAGTCTGAGCCTTGAGCGCTACCGTTTACTCCCCTGTGCCGACGTTGCAAATCTATTCGTATTGTGTGCTTGTACAATAATATTTCTTTTGTGCAGAATTTGTAATAATGGCGGGTAACATCAGAACTTTCCGAAACGCCGGACCCAAGTCCACCATGGCTACATGTCATCTTGTCATGTTTTGTCCTGTTATTGATGTTGTTACTGCGTTAGTATATACAGTCCCGCTCTCCATGCCGTGTATATCTGTGCAAATTAGAATAAAGTTTTTGAGATTCCATATTTTACTAAAAAATTTCAACAGACCCCCAATGAATGCACTCCCAAATGAGTCCACGCCCAATTGAAACCACGCCCAACTGTGCACGCCCAAACGAGACTCGCCCAAACGTGTACGCCCAAATGGACCCAACCCGAGCCTGAAACGTCTCTGTTAAAAGAGCCCTACATTTTAACACATAGTATGTAAAACAATCAAGGTTTGAGGTGTACGTCAGACTTTTAAAGAAAATTCATCTTGAATTTACAAAACCTTCAAATTGTAATGTAAAACAGCGCTTTTTAGCTGCATTTTTTCAGACCCAATTACCACATTTCGTTGATTTTTGGCCCAAAATGCGCTTTTTTATAGGGTTTTGTACTGTTTAGTTTATGTCTGGCTGGTAAACGTCCTTTCACTACCTGATGTCAGACATGGGCTAGCATTTCGGCTGATAGGGGGTAGAATTTTCAATTCCTGAGGGGGGGCTGAGGGGGTGGTAAGCCAAAAAGTCCGATTATTGGCTAAAATCAAGGTTTTTTGGCTTATTTTTCATTAAAATAAGCTATTCTGAGCTCATTTACACCTAATCCAGGCATATTTTTATCATAATTTTCTATACAAAATTCTTCCAAAAAATTCCTGAGTGGGTTAGCGGCCGGCTGAAGGGGGTAGGTAGGTCAGAGCCTGAGTGGGGCCAAACCCCCCTCAGCCCCCCCCCCTTTGCCCATGTCTGTCTGATATGCGTACTTGTAGGTATGTGCTGGACTCTGAAGAAGAAGAAGAGACGTGTCCTCAGCATGAAACGCAGCAAACGACCACTCGCAGACGCCGTCGGCACTCGACAGGCAAACGCTCTCGGTATCCGGCGCTCAATTTCTCTGCCAACAATGCTCCTCAACACAGCAACAAGCGTCGAATGGGCGCCAAAAAACTGCGTCGACTTGAGAATGGTGTGTATTGTTTCTGACCTGCCTATATTAGGTATCTAGCGCTTTCATGCAGCAGCTACTTTTTGCTACCAGGTTTCTGACTTTATAACAGGTTGGAGTCACTTCGCCGCAGGTAAAAGTTTTTAGATTGGAGTTAGGTTGCATTTATACATATTTCGCATTGCTCTGACAACTAGAGGGACTTTGCGATAGTTGCTTTCACAGAAGTGAAAAAACATTCAATGTTGATTTCTGAAAACTCGAAGACTTGACATGAAGTCCGTTCTGACGTGCTGAGGTTGTAGGTTGGTGCTCAAAACCTTAAACTGGGCCAGTAGTACCTACGCAAGTACGAAGCAGGACTACTGGGCTACGCCGATTGGGCGATTTTGCGGGCGACAGAAGTTTTTTGTGCACGTGCAGCGGCTCCAGTACTAACAAACTGGCATGTATGGGCCGGAAAAATCCGGAGGGAGTGTGGAGGTAGTCTCGGGGGGGGGGTAGAGAAGTCCAAAAACGCCTAAAAAGCGAAAAATTTTCTCCCTCCGGGAGGGGAAGGGGGTTTAGGCTGTCGAGGGAGTATTAACCGGGAAGAGGTAAACACGCGCGGCCCATGTATGTAAACTGGCTCAGAAATCACTATTTTACCCGCTTAAAATTTCTTTGGAAACCGAATTTGTTGGTTCCATTGCTGGTATTTAAGAGAAATTTAAAAGCCCTTTTTGTCATTTTTGCTTGTTTTTAGCTCTAAAACGTTATTTGGCGCTTGAAATTGCGATTTTAGCCTCCTTACTGAAAAACGTGCTAAACATACATGTGCATGGTCAGCGACTCAGGGGGGACGGCCAGGTCTCCGTGCGTAGTTGCCTGGATATAGGTGCAAATTTTTGGTGGGAAATTCAAATTTTGGCGAAAATTTTAAAGTTTTGCCCAAAATTTTGGCTAAACATGCAAAATTTTCAGTTAAAATTAAAAAAATTTGCGGTAAAAATCAAATTTTCGCCAAAAAATTGGCGAAGAACCACTTATCTGACCGAAACATTGCCAAAAATCGAAATTCTCCAGGAAAATTTGAAAAAATTTCGCGTTTGGTGCGTAATTCCCTGGAGGAAGGGTGCGTAGTTGCCAAAATTGATTTCTGTGGCTTATAAACGCATCTGAAGGCATTCTAGCAGCCTCTAGCAACGTTTGCTAGATTTTTATTTTCATCCCCCCTGTCCCCCTGGGCATCCCCCATGCACATGTATGGTGCTAAAACCTATTTCCAGGCGTTTTCGAGCTTTATATAATTTTGGACCCTTACTGGGCGAAACCCCCGAGCCCCCTACTGACGAAAAAAGTCCTACCCCAGGCTGTATGGACTAGAATCAAGGTGCTGGATAATTTTTAATAGGTTGGTTAAGATTAGCTGTTTTAAGAGGTGGCTTTTCTAAGTATCGACTCTTCCCGGACAAATCTCAACTTTATGTCTCTGATTTGGCTAAAATTTTGTATTTCGTTTAATTTTACATAAAAAGCATACATGTAACAGGTCATCCGCCGGAGGGGGGTTGGGGTGTCTGGCGCCGGCCGGGGGGTCTGAGCCGAAATTTTGGGAGTGGGTTGGGCACTAAAAAACGCTCAAAAATCGGAAACAATTCTTGGGCTAAAAATCGTTCAAAAATCGCTAATTTGGGCTGAAATACAGCTAAAAAGTGCTGTTTTGGAGGCGATTTTGGCAATTTTTGTGTCTGAAATTGTAAAAAATTGCAGAAATTTGCTCAAAAATTTACTTGCCAGAAAAATCGGAGGGGGGCGGCGAAATCGTCTCGGGGGGTCTGGCCTAAGTCGGGTGGGGGGCAGACCCCCCTGTTACATGTATGATAAAAAGATGTTTTATCACCTGTCCGGCCGTTTTTGTGCGACTCAATTTTATGAGAGATGATACACAGACATATTTTCACAGATGATAACTTCAGAACAGCTGGGCCTACAGCAACGATCTATGGCTTAAATGCATAGAATTGATTTCTTCATTAGAAGCAGTCTCTGCTGGTGCATACAGAGCAACTGTATTATGTTGCGTAATTTAGCATTTAAAGTTAATGTTGCGCAAATTAGACTAGCCATGGGAAGATAAAGGGTAGTGAGTCTGTGCGCAAGGCTGGTCCCCGGCCCACAGAATACTTCGCACTTATCTTCCAAAAACTACCCCGTTGGTGTCAAAGCCACCCACAACGCCTTACTGCACGTCATAAGTTGCAACTAGGTTTGAGAGTTCTTTAGCTTGGCTGAGGGGTGGTAAAGCAAAAGTTTTGACTAAATTGAAGGTTTTTGGCATTTTCCCGTTATGATAACCTATTTGTTTGAACTCACTTCCGCCTCATCCAGACATACTTTTATCAAAATTTTCACAGAAAATTCTTCAAATAGTTGCTGGAGTAGCGGCGGCGTTAGATTGACACGTAGGTTCGAATGCAGTTTTTGATAGCCCGGTTGCTTGTTTCAGCTCGACTCCTGTCTGCATTGGTGGACCCGGACGATATCTGCGAGGACCTGAGCGATCTGCTGCCGGAAGCCGTCAGCGCTTTCACTCAGTTGTTCTTGGAGAAGCAAAACATGGCTGTGAGTTAGGCAGACTGCGTCCCGCATCTGTTGGCTGGTTTGCAGAAGTGGAACGATTTCATAGAGAAAAGCGAAGAAGAGCAGCGAGAGTTTCTTAGCGGTGGCGGAGCTAAACGGCCACTGGAAGAGGGCCAGGTGTTGGGAGGTCGTCCCTCGGGGCATCAGCGGACTGGCAAGTGCGGAGACACTCGCTCCGGTAAGGTCTTGTCGGGCGCTGCGCTGCCCCCTTACCACTACTCGCTCCTGCTGCAGCTCACCCGGCCTACTCTGCTGAAGCCTGCTTCCGACGCATCGATGCGCGCTACAAATCGTTGCTCTCCCGGAAACACCTGCCTTTTGTACGTTTATGATTTTCTGGGCGCTTTAGAATCCTTTTCTAATTCACCCGTTTATGCGAGCACTCAGTTGCTGCTCATTCATTTGTGTTCGTCTGAGACAAGAACATCGAACATGAAACAACTGTGTAACTTCATACTCTGAATATTCGGTTTGTTCGCTCTTGCAGAGGATCAGAGTGATTTCGAAAGGATTAATGCTGTTAGTTACTTGTGTTTCAAAAACTGCTATATTTTTACTACTCTCTACGCCATACATGGGCCGGAAAAATCCGGAGGGGGTCTGGAGATCTCGGGGGTCCCAAAAAACGCCTAGTTATGTATGGGTATGGGTCGGCGAGGGGGTAACCCCCTTACCCCCGGCCCATGTATGCTCTACGCACAATTTTCAGCCCCCAATCCAACCATTCAGTTTATGCGGATGACCTTTTCGTGTGTGCTGTAGAGGTACCGATCGTTAGAGCCGTTTTCTCGTTAGAGAATAGGGTGTTTCTTTGAGTAGATTGATTGTTAAAGTAGTAGTTTGGTTTTTAGGGCACGCTTGAACAATACGAAGCCGAACTGATGGAGTACTTTCTGGCTGCGCCCGACGGCGTTTGGGTGCAGTTTCTGGAGCACGGATTCAACCGAATGTTGCTTCACGCAGTCTCTCAGTTTCTGTCACTCAAGTCTCGCAGTGCGTATCTGTCAGTTTTTGTTTAGTTAGAGTAGAGAAGGTCTTCTACTTTAAACACCGACAGGCAATGTAAATCCGGTCATTGTGTTGGAGCGCTGTTTTGAGGGGCTGTCTTGCTCTGTTTTAACTTGCCGGTTTTTCAGGTTTTGACGTGTCGACCGGGCAGAGACAGACGCAGGTCGAAAATCCGCGTCCCTATTTTGTACCACCCAGGGAAAGTCTCGTCTCCTATCTACAACGAAGACACTTCACTTCGTGACAATGAATTCTAATTTTCGTCACGTACATTAGCATTACAGATGTGGTCAGTTGTAGTTTAAATGCTGCTGGAAAGCTGGACTTCCAACTTAGGAATAATTGTGATCTACTGTTTCGGTGTGATTGTGTTTTCTCTAGCCTTTATATGGTTTGTGGCAGTTGCCTGAGTCGCTTTGTTTTCTATGTGTAGTACACTCGTTACTGCTGGGAGTTTTCCTCTCTAAATCTTCGCTTTTTCTGGTAGGTTTCGAGTGTTTGACTGATAGCGCTTTGTGGCAACGTGGTGTGCTTCCAGTGGTGGTTCCCATGGAACCATGTACTTGTTTTCAATTACCGTGAACAGTGGCTATTTGGCATCTTTTGCCGCTGACCAGAGTCAAACAGCTTGGAGCAGTGCTGTTTTAAAAAAGCCAGTTTCCAAAGTGGAATTTTTTTAATATGTGGCCAAATAATTGTACATTATTGTTTGTTTTGTTCTTTTTAGAATACGCCAGTTATTTTTGAAAACTTCGAAAAGTGTCCAAAGAAGCGTTCTGGTGCCAAAAGTTTAGAGGAGACAAAATTCTCTATAGGACTATTTATTTGCTTTCTGACAAAGCACTGCACAACGTAGCCCCAATTACTTGGACACCTATGAACTTTTTATAAAATCAGCAACCACAGACCTCGAAAGAGTCACAGGTCATACATGTAACAGGTCATCCTCCGATGGGGAGGGGGGGTTGGGGGGGGTCTGAGCCGAAATTTTGGGGGAGGGGGGTGGGCACTAAAAAACGCTCAAAAATCGAGAAAAATCGCAATTTTTGGCCCAAAAATCGCTAATTTGGGCTGAAATACAGCTAAAAAGTGCTGTTTTGCAGGCGATTTTGGCAATTTTTGTGTGTGAAAGTGTAAAAAATTGCAAAAATTTTGGGGGAGGGGGGGTCGTTGAAATCGTCTCGGGGTGGGGGTCCCCATCCGGGGGGATCTGGCCTAAGTCGGGTGGGTGGCAGACCCCCCTGTTACATGTATGTCACAGATTAACATAAATTCACTGCAGTAGGAGAAAAATGATTTCTGTCTTACACGAAAAACCGAAAAGTGCCCAAAGTACCGAGCCCCATTTGACGCTACACTAAATGCCCTCAAGCTTTTATACCGAAGGCTTAGCACAAAGTTGCATAAAACCGGTTGTTCCTGAAAGGCGACGTACGTGCATACTCCAGAGGTGGAGGTGCCGCCTTTTCATCATGCTTTTTTGCTAGGCTTGTGCTAATGTTTATGCTTAACCTTCTAAATTGATAGAAGATGGGACCGTATTTTAGCTGAAACAGACACAACAGGCGTTGTTAGGAAGGACGGCTTAGGTTCAGGTTTAGGCTTGTTTGGTCAAATAAGTAGGTCTCTGGGCCAGTTGCCCTGTAGGCTCTTACTTGTTTATGCTCTGAGCAGGCTGTCGTTGGAGATTTAACACTAGTGAAACGTCTCATTACCCGATTGTTTGCAATATTGTGCGGTTTTCAGTGAGGGGCGGCCTCTTCTGCTGGTCTACGGCGCGTTGTAATAACAACACGACAAGTGCCAGGCAAAAAGAGACGCACATGATAGCGGCACTCAAGTGAACTTTGCCCTACTCTTCTGTTTATTCGACCTTCTACTACGCGTAGGTACGTACAGACTTTTTGCTCTATTATCAATCGTCATGTTGTCAGTGATAGCAAGAATGGCTTGTTGATAGGATTATCAGCTATGCTGTTTTGTTGCTTCCTCTTCTGTTCTGGCTGACTTTAACATAGTCTCGATGCCGAAATACCCGTGTTGCGGCATTCATGCGAAAGGCTTCCTCTTGTTAACGAAACAAACGGTTTTGTGTTTGTGGGTTGCCCGATCCGGCCTACCTGCAGTTTACCTACCTGAAATCGTACAGCGACTGGAACCGTTTCCTGAGCATCAATAGACTGTAAAAACGGTAAATATGGGTCATACATGACTGGTTGGTTTGGGGGTTACCCCCAGCTGGAAAGGCCAACCCCTCCCCCAAGACAGGTCAGGGACCCCCGACCAAAAAATGCAAATAATTAGCTTGAAAAGCCTTCGGAAACCGAATTTGCGTTTCCACTGCTGTTAAGAGAAATCGGTGTTTTTCGAAGCCGTTTTATCGTTTTTTTTGCTTGTTTTTAATTCTAAAACGCTACTCTTGCCACCTTAAAAAACGATTTTTAGCCCGCTTACTTAAAGAAACGTGCTAAAACCGCAGTTCCAGGCGTTCTGGAGTTTTTATTTTTGGACCCCCTTCTGGGCGAAACCCCCTCGCCCCCAGCTGACCGAAAAAAACCCCTCCCCACGCCGGCAGGGACCTGTTACATGTTTGAATTAGTTGATACAGTCCAATGCTAATTTGCCACCTTCCCAGAAATGTTGTTATTTGCTGTAATTTTGGACCCCGCTCTGGACGAAACCCCCCTCGACCCCCCACCTGACGGGAAAACCCCCTCCCCCACGCCGACCCGGACCTGTTACATGTATGAGTGGGTTACTGTATCTACCGTATCCCGGGTGACGGTAATTTTAGAATCCTATTCCGCTCATTTCTTAGTTTCAGACTTAGGCTCAGGCGTAGGCTTAGGTTAAAAACTACTGTAATACGCGATGCGGTAGTTACAGTAAAGTATATTTGCTGTTTTTGCAGTCGATTTATACTCAGGAAAAGTCTCCAGACCAAGGTAACGGTGCTTGGTCGCTGTACGATTTTAGGTAGGTGAACTGCTGGTATGCCCCTGAACCTGATAAATAAATAAATAAATAAATAAATAAATAAATAAATAAACAGCTATGGAATCAGCGTGTGCTACCCCTAGCACAAACTTGTTATCCGTGGTACGATCGAAGAGCCTCATTAATGAAAAAAATTAATGAAATGAAAAATTAAAAAGACGCACTTTATTAATGAGACTTAGGGTCTCTGGATCGTTCTATCTTCGTAGCTTGTGCTAGGGGTAGCACGTGCTGTTTCCGTCTGTTTACGTGGCGTCAGGTTCTGTTTCAACTGAAGCTTGAATCAAGAACCGATAAACTTCATATTCGCTAACTGCTTGTATCTAAAAGTCTGTTACCATGTTGCTGATCTAACCGCTTGTTTCTCACCAGGACAAAGCTGGTGTTTAGGTGCAGTTTGAGCTGTAAACTATGGCAGAAGCCCACAATGCAGCTGCTCTAAGTTTCCATTTGAGTCATGACGGCGTTTCTGTTTCGTACGATCAAGAGTTACTTCGGGACATTTGGCATGCGTTCGTGAGGGCCTACAAACGGCGTGTCGCTCGTTTTAAGGTAGCTTTAACTTTTCTTCTATGAAACGTTCACTTCAAAACTTTAAGAACGAGTTCCTGTCTGGTATTTTCCCGTTCAGTCTCAAAAGTTTGTTTTTCACCATGGCTCTGATCAGTGGATTTTACCTGATGCGCATTGACATATCAAGGGGTCTGGTTCCGTGGATTCAGTCCCATTTCTTTCATTACATACTCGGGTAAGCGACATTAGTTTCTTCCAACTGCTCTTGTTGCACTGGGCGCCGGTTTTTTCAGTGACGGCAGTATTTCCTACGGAGTGACCGTGCTAATTTGCAGCGTAGTGATTTGGTTCAGCGTTATTCAACTTATTCGCGTTTCTTTAAAGCTCATGCTGTCTTACAAGGGATGGATGTATGAAAGTCCTTTTGAAAAACCTCTGTCACACACAACTAAGATATGGCTGGTAATCTTGATCTTTCCTATGCATGTGGTGCTAGGAATCCCGTAGCCTGCCTGCACCTGATGTCTAGGTCAAACGGCGTCTTCTGCCTTTTTATACTTTATTCCGCTGGGGTATTTTTCACATGCTACAGTATAGATTTAAAAGATCTGTACTGTATTTAAAAATGCCTCTTTACAGAGATTTTGTCCTCGTTCTTGTTCTTTATTGATTTGGCTCGCAAAAATTAACAAGACAACTGCGTAAATAATGTTATGTAAGTTTGGCGTGAAAATTCCAACCGGTGCTGGTTTTATGAGCCGAAAACTGAGAATCAGGGTGGTCATCTAGGGATGCAACCGAAGTTCGGTATTGTTTTGTATGAACCGAACAATTCTAGTGCTATTCGAATTCGGTATTTTCAAACCGAATTATACCGAATATTGTAAAAACGTTTTGCTAAAATTTGTGCAGAAATCACCTAGATATTTCTTCTTTTACATCTCTCTGTTCATTTACTATGCTAAAAACTTAGCAAACAACGACTATTCATGCAACAGTTAACGAACTTCAAGGTCAAGGTTTAATAATACAGTCAGGCACTTAGCGCCCTTTATGATACCGACACCATATAAGGTGGCGGTACCATATACGGTACCGGTACCTAGTGGTCCTAAATAGTCGATACCCACTGCACCGGTATCATATGGTGTCCCCACGTTCGGCGACTGTGGTAGTACCATATGCTACCGGTGCACTTAGAATGGTACACTCTTCTGTACTGTGACGTGCCATTAAGCTACGTATCTCTAAACTAACCAATGAACCAAAGTTTGGTCAGTCCAGTCCTGGCGTGAATCTAATCAAGTCTAACCGTGTAGCCAAGTCAGAAAAAGCCTGACGTGGAGTTGCGGATTTACTGTAGCTCAGCCACTTGTATCACAGTCAGGCACTTAACGCCGTTTATGGTACCGACACCATAAGGTGCCGGTACCATATATGGTACCGGTACCGTAGGTAGTGGTACCATGTATGGTACCGGCACCATATAATGGTACCGGTACCATATATGGTGCCCCCACGTTCGGCGACTGTGGTGGTACCATATATGGTACCCCTACCCATGGCCATGGGTGCCGGTACCATATATGGTACGAAATCTGAACAGAGTGGTACAATATGGTATCGGTACCGGTAACAACGCGAAGGTGGGGTACCATGGTACCGGCACCTTATGGTACCGTCACCATATACGGTACCACCACAGACCCCGAACGTGGGGGTACCATACTGTATATCGTCGCCACTATGGTAAAACGAGCCAAGTAACAAAATGGAAAAAATGGAGTTAGGTGCGAAAAACTATAGCTAAAGCACCTAAAAACGTTTTGGCGAAGGAACGAAGTCGAAATTCGCTCTGTGTCAGGAGATACAACCATGTAACCAGAGGCATTTGCACGGACATCATCACGTGATCCTGGTAAAATGAGCCAAGTGCTTTGTGCTTTTCCTGTTAGCTGACTTAATTTTACACAAGTGACACATGCAGAATGTTTTGCACACCAATTATGTACTTGTATTTAAGGTAAAAAATATTTAAACTGATATTGAAGCTAATTCACGAAAATGTAACAAATATTTAAAAGGCGATTTTCTCGATTTCGACTTTCTGTTACTTGGCTCGTTTTACCATAGTGGCGACGATATGGTACCACTACAGGCCCCGAAGGTGGGGGTACCATATATGGTGACGGTACGATATATGGTACCGGCACCATAAATGGTGTCGGTACCATAAACGGCGTTAAGTGCCTGACTGTATCAATTATAGGGAATTTTGCACTTGATTTCGAAGAGCAGGCCAATGCTACATTCCTTCCAAGGAGCATTGCCACATTTGCCCCTTCCTTCTTTGGAACACACGCTCAAACAGGTTCAGTCCATGTTTAAAGTGTTTGTGAAGGCAGAGCAAAGTTTTAGCACAGTGAATCTATGCGACCTTTGCTCAACGACGACGAGTACGCTGAACTGGTGGATTTGACCGAGAAATTTCAGAAAGGAGTCGGCCGTCGGCTACAACGATATCTGACGATCAAATCCTGGCTGTCCATTAACTATGTGCGCTTAGGCTTTCTTCGATTTTTGACTAAACCTCAGTTTTTGTAAGGTTACTGACTGGTGGGAGGAGTTCGTATACTTGCGTCAACGCACCCCAATTATGATCAACGCCAATTACTACGGTTTGGTGAGTTCTCCCGGCAGTCCCGTTCTTCATGCTCTAACCTTAAGCCACAGCATTTGTAAGAATGGTCAGCCTCCCTCCACCGACTATGGCCCGGTTTTTGGCGGACGTAGATTTTTGGGCCATCTTTTTTACAATTTCAGGCACGAAAATTATCCTGATTGATCCTGAAAGATGGCCTGCAATTTTGGTGTATTTTGAGATTAGCGTTTTGTTTTGGCCGAATCTACGATTTTTGAACCTCGCTTTTAGTATTCTATTCTACTACCCTCCCGAATTTGGGCACAGACACCCCATACCCTTGAGGTACGGAAAAGCCCTTGAGCAGATGACCTGCTACATCTATGTTGAAACCTAGAGTGCGAACAACACCTGAAAACCCAATACCAATACCTGAGACACCAATACACCAATACTTGCATAGCTGGGCCAAAATTGCATTTCAGTGAACAGGTACACTTCAGTGGTACAGGCACGATCTTTTACACAAGGACTAAAATTTTGAAAAAAATAAGCTTCTAGAAAAGCCATTCTGAATGTAAAATTAACAGTTTTAGTGCTCAACAATTCTTATTTTCGACGAATATTTTCCTAACTCGGCTGGAAAGGGTGTACCCCCTCACAGTCCTGGTACGTACGTACATGTACAGTACCGGTACATTTCTGTTCTGTATCGTTAGAAGTGGCACAATTTTTATTTTAGATAAGAACAAGGAAATTAATTACTGCTGTACTACTTAGAAAGGCGGGACACTATAAGAAATTCTATTAACTTTTAGTTGATTAACGCAAAAACAGCTTCCTAAGCCTAATCATCGATCAACCGTTTCGATTTTCCTAGATTAATTTTTTGGTCAACATAGATTTTTTTCGATTTTGACAGGTCCCAATTAGTAAACACCCAATACCAGTTCGCACTCTATTGAAAACGACTTCTGACCATCACGACTGCTTGACACCCCGACCGTTACTTTTTGACTTTATTTTACGTTACATATTCATTGTATATACATAGAACACGTTAAAGACTTGTTTTGCTCAACCCATTTTTGATTTTTAGAATAGTCAAATTATACAATTGGCTGTGGTTTATTGCACAAATGTGTTGGTTTTTTAATGTGCACTCTGTTTGTGGTTTAGGACACGTTGCGCGATTACGGCTCCAACAAACAAGCCGCCAAAGCTGCCAACACTACCTGGGCTGCTCTTCAGTTTCGACGCATTATTGAGCGGCAAGAAGTTTCGCCTGTACGGCACTTTTTCTCTTTCTGTTCGACTTTAGTCAAACAGAAACATGTTTTAGTTTTCTGTTTCTCGCGCTTACAAAGTTCCCTTCTGCACGATGCAATACGAACGGATCTTCAACACCTGCCGCGTACCACAGGAGGAAGTCGGTACAAAACGACACAACTATTGGTCAACCATGTACGTTCGCTTGTGAACTGCAGATCTTCTGAAACATTGGCAAGACAGTAGACACGTGGTGGTCTTTCACAAAGGATGCTGGTACAAACTGCTCACGCACAACGGAAAACGGCTGCTGGAGCCCGCTGAACTGCAAAAGTCAGTTGAGTTCACTATTTGTCGGTAGCATACATGTGGTATACCCCCTCCCCTCGCCGGCCAATACCACCCCCTCGGTCGTCCATCCCCCCTCGCCCTCCCCCTCCCCTCAAAATTTTCGCTGATTTAAGGCAAACAGACGTTTTTTGGACTTTTTGGGGGGACACCCCCACGAGGTCTCCATACACCCCCTCCGGATTTTTTCGGCCCATGTATGGTTGGTAGTGGCTCAGAGTGCAATGAGCATACAAACGGGTGATCAAGGTTTTAAGGCGGTGCGTACTTGCAGCTCGTTCCAGCACATTTTGGACAGAGAGCCGGACCCGTTGCCAGGCGAACCGGACCTGGCTGCCCTGACAGCAGGCGACCGAGTGCCTTGGGCGAGGGCGAGGAAGCAGTTTTTCAGTCGCGGAGTTAACAAAACCTCTCTGCACACCATCGAAAGAGCGGCGTTCGCCGTCATTCTCGATGAAGAGGAAGTCGGATATGATCAGGTGCGAGGTGACTTTACGACGGTGAAGTGTTTATCTCAGAATAGTTTAATTGTTGTCTGCAGAAGCGTTACAACCTTGGACAGACCAAATCTTAAATTCGATAAAAGCCACTTTTTCTAATGTAGCATTTTGTGTAGGATTGACTGGTGGCACTGCCAGGTCGCTCCGACCACTGGGAAGGGCGCAGTTTGCAATTTCCGTAACTCATTCGAAAAGACCACCCCTTTTCTGTCATTCAGAGATTCGACATGAACGATTCGGAATGAATTGCGAACTATTAAAACGAACGAAATCATTCGGATTTCAGGTTCGTGTTTTCATCTATATGTTCGTTCAAAACAAAGCGAACATATAAAGGAACCATTGAAAGGTTCGGGGTGAGCCAATTTTGCTACGAACCTTTAACCAAATTACCACGAACCTTTAACCAAATTGCCACGAACCTTTAACCAAATTGTCACGAACCATTAACCAAAGTGCTACGAACCTTTCCATGCGTGGCCACAAATCTTTTGACGCAAGTGTGCGACACCTAATTCTGAACCTTTGCTATGGTCAATTCTGTACCTATAGTTTATGAAGCAAATTACGAACCTTTGGCCTGCATGATTTAATCGGTCATATTGACTTTGGTTTTCAGGCACATGCATGTAACAGGAGGTCTGGGGTCTGCCCCTACCCGACTTAGGCTCCTGAAACTTTCCTGAAACCCCTCCGATTTTTCTGGCAAGTAATTTTTTGAGCGAATTTTTGCGAGTTTTTGCAATTTCAAACACAAAAATTAGCACTTTTTAGGTTGTATTTCAGCCCAAAGTAGCGATTTTTGATTATTTTTATCCAAAAATTGCGATTTTTTCGATTTTTGAGCCTGTTTTAGTACCCAACCCCCTCAGACTCCCCGGCCGGCACCAGACCCCCTCCCCTTCGGCGATGACCTGTTACATGTATGTTCAGGCAAGACTTCTCGTTACAAAAGTGGTTTTCATTTCTGACCAGGGTTACTTAGTAGGCTGAATTTCTGGATGTGTGCACATGCGCTGTAGTAGTATTGTAAAAACTGAAAGGCGGGTCAAAATCTGTTCATCCAGTCAAAAGTTACCTAACAAACTAGTTTACAAAATGACCAACAAATGTGGTTTTTTTCGATTTTCCTGCCTACGGTATGGCTGTTCCCTTTCTTTCCTCTATTAAGGCAAGTTGGGGGTGGGAAAACCCCTCAGACCCCCGGCCCATGTATGCATGGCAGTAACGGACCACAGCTTCCCATTGCAACGATTTGAGGTGTTGCAACGCCACCGGATGCGATCCAGTTCCGGGTTTGCTTATTTTAAAGTATCGGTAGCTCGATAATAGACGGCAGTTTATGATGAGACGAATCGAATGGTGCGAAAAGCTAAAAAATTAGAGTGTCTGCCAACTTCATGCACCAAGTTGAAAATGGTGCTCTGTGTGTTATTTTCAAATGTACTGCTCTGTGCAACTTTTTTGCCGATTTATGATCTGACTACACGTGCAAAGAAAGGATGACTTATTGGCTTTCAGATGAAGTATGTCCGGGATCCTTGTCGCTTAAAATGGTGAAGAACTATTATCAAATCTACTTTTCGTCATTTTTGAAATTAGTTTTTTTTTAAATTACAGTAGGGTTCAGGAAATTGCGAATTGCGCCCTTACCAGTGTTCGGAGCGACTGGGAGTGCCACCATTCGATTCATTACGAAGTTTTACATTAGAAAAAGTGGTCTATATTAAATTTAGTGTCGTCTGTCCAAGGTTGTAACGCTTCTGCAGACAACGACAATTCGGTTCGACACTACCCTTTGAAAATCATTCTGAACGAGCGATCAGAAAATACTCCGTTCAGCCCAAAACATAGTGTTTCTTGGCTAAACTCAGTATTTTGTGTTCGCTGTAGGTTGGCGGTTGTTTGCGTTCATCATGTGAATTGTACGTGTTTGGCTTTTTTCGTAAAGTTTTTTCTCCGAACAGTCGGTTAGGTTCGATTTCAGCTGTTGTGTTTCAGAATGATCCGTCGCGGTTAGACAGCTGGGCGTGCACTATGTTGCATGGAAAAGGCAACAACCGGTGGTTTGACAAAAGCTTCAATTTGTGCGTATCGGCTAACGGCAAGGTTCGTTCGTTCTGTCATCACCAACTCTACGTACTGATAGACTAACTGGGAGCAAATTCTACCACGCCCTGGATAAGAAAAAACTCAAAACAGTTTTGCGACGTATCGGGAAAAGATAGCTTGCATACACAAACAATGAATAATTCTAACGGTAACTTCCAGGTTGGCATTAATACCGAACATTCGTGGGGCGACGCGTCAGTGCTGTCTCATTTGATGGAGTTCGTTATCGTCAAGTCTACGTACGAGATGGGGTATGTTTGGTTTGCTCTAAAAGTCTCTGTCCACTGACGACGGCCCTTCATCTGTGTAAAGCAGAACTTACTGGCTCACTCGCATGTTTTAGCCCTGACTGTGAACATAACATAAGTCGGTATGATTTAGTGTGTCACTGGTTTGAGCGTCTCTGTTTGCTGGTGCAAAGGCGACAACACGCTCAGCCTTGCTGTGTTGCCTTTGGCGGCTCGTCCTTTTGATCACTTTTAATTTTTCTTCTTTCTGCAAAAGTTGCCAGCTTTGTGCTCGACTTTGTCCGAAAGAGTGGCCGCTAGTTGTGTCTCAGCATGACAACCTCCTAAGTGACCTAAGTCTAATAGAGACATCGGTTTCAGTTTCACGCCGGAAGGCGATGCCATCGGCGCCTGCGAGGTCGATCTCTCTCCTACCAGACTGAGCTGGGACTTGAACGAAGAGGTGGCACCGAACTGACTTTCCTTCTCACATCTCTTCTTTCTTTTCAGTGTCAGAAGGCCATCCAGACTAGTTTCTCTGTTGCCACAGCGTTAATCAATGACGTCGAAATGGCCCTGCTGGTGTGGCAGGAATACGGAAAAGGTTGGTTCTCAACGCTGACGCTGCCCTAAAACTGAATGTTTCAGGTTTCATCAAGAAACTGAAGGTCTCACCGGACGCCTATATGCAAATGGCTCTGCAGTTAACTTACTATCGGGTTTGTTTACTGCTGACCGAATGCAGCTTCAAATAGCCAACAAAAGGAACATTGCAGAATCAGGCTCGCTTCTGCTTAACCTACGAAGCGTCCATGACGCGACTGTACAGAGAAGGGCGGACTGAAACCGTGCGTACCTGTAGCGTGGAGTCTTGTAAATTTGTGCGAGCCATGCTGGACCGGAAAGCTAAGGTAAGTGGATGATTGGCATTCTGGAAGGATTAGGATAGTACAGTACTCATGATTTTCAGTGGAGCGAGCGCTACGACTTGTTGAAGGAAGCCTGCACCCGACATCAGAACAGTTACAGAGACGCCATGTGCGGTAAAGGCATCGACAGGCATTTGTTCGCCTTATATGTGGTAACTCGATATCTGGAGGAGGAATCACCGTTCCTTGACAAAGTCTTTCCGCCCACTTACACGCTCTCTACAAGCCAAGTAAAGTCTTCGTCTGTTTGCAATTTGATTTTTCTATTAACTGCTGTCAAATTATCATCATAAGACTCAATCGACGCATACGCGTAGCTGAGAGGTCTTGATGGTGTGGCGAAAGTAACGTAATGACAGTTTTTGGCCGTTTTCTCACCCACTACACATGATAATGGGTGGTTCGTAACGATTCTCTCTCCTCAATTACATAGTAATTTGGCTACTCTTGAATTTCCATTTTTTGCAAACTTGCATTTACGTTTTATTGCTGATAAAAATGATTTTTTAAATTGAAAAATAAAGGCAGTGGCTTCAAATTGAGACTATATTTATAGTAACTGAGTGCTTTCTGAACTTTCGAAGCTGGAAGCTAAAATTACGTAATCACATCGTCAACCCCTCCTCCTTGATAAGTTGTAATGGTTTGGCCAATCCCTCCCCTCAAGCCATTACGTAATTTTTGCACGACCATTAGCATGCAAAAGGCACAAAGAACTGGTGGGGTCCCCTCAAAAATCGCTTGTTTGCTTTAAAAAGTGCAAACATTTCCGGCTAGGGGTACGGACCGAACGGTGGTATCGGCCGGCGAGCAGGTTTACCATCAATGTAGGGCCTCTGTAGCGATTAGATTATTTGCTAGAAAATCCGATTTTTTGCGGTGCACACTATACCGTCCCCTCTCCGAATTTGAGTTTATACACCCAAACCCCTTCGGCGGATCGCCTGTTACCTGTAGGAATTGAAGTATCAGGTGGGTGAGCCCTGGTGAAATATCCCTGGTTGATCTCTGAAAAGACTTACTGAAAGTTTCTACAGTCTGTGATTCTCGACTGACACAATGTACCGTAAGTCTCGATCGAAATGGTACCATCGAGAAGTCCCCGTTCGTTTCATTTTCACCAGCTCGTGTGTCCTGTGTCGTATGTCAATGGGTTTAGACTCCGCTGCATCAGACTGATATGGTGGACCTGAACAAGCACACAGAGTTCGTGACAGCTGGTGGCGGCTTCGGTCCTGTGACGGACCAGGGTTACGGCGTCTCCTACGTTATGGTCGGCGACCACACTGTCGGATTCCACATCAGCTCTAAGAAATCCTGCGACAAAACAGTGACGGCTGTTTCGGCTGTAGGACGGCTAGTGATCTTGATGGTTTAGAGCTCAGCCCAATTCCGGCAGGATTTGGTGCGCAGTCTACGCGACATGCGCAAACTGTTGCATGGCGGCACCCCTCGGTCGTCGGAAGACGAAGATGAAGACGAAGACGTTCTAGCTGTGCCATTCGGGCCCACCAACTACGAAGAGTGATGGCTGTTTGGTTAGTGTGTTGTTTTGTCAAGAGATTTTGTTTTTATTCAAACTCGTTTCTGTCAGGTATAATAAAACCGATCGTCTGTTTGGTTTTGTTCTGTTCTGGGCACAGGTGACCGAAATTTCGAGTAAGTAGTGGAGCACTGAATTTTGCTACTTTCGGAGATTTAACGACATTCCACAGCCCAGTGAAGTAGCCTCATGCTCAACCGTTGTGGTGCTGGTATGAAATTTGACAGACGTAAAAACGAAACGCACTACAATAAGCAATCGCTGTTTTCAGAACTTGCTCAGGTTTGTAAGTTGAGTTTTAGGTGAATTATGTAATTCTAGTAAGTGGCGTGGGTGCAGTTACTCCCAAGAAGACCACAAGCAGCACGAGAGCTGTTTGTTACTAGGGAATTTTTGCATTTGGTTTTGGTCATTGAAATGTCAGGGAATTTTATGTTCTAAAGCCAGCACAAACCCTTAAGCCTGTCAGTTTTAGTTACGCTATACAACTGCTTAGTAAGCAAGGAAGCGAGTTTTTGCTTACAGCCAGCATGAGCAACGGCAAGCTGCTGCTGCTTCTATACACAGGCAAAAAGCTTCCAACCGCATCGGACACAACGCAATAAAATCAAACTGATAAACGCAGAAAAGACGCGAGAAATTACTTTTACTGCACGTTCCAACGTAACAAGAAAAAATTAACCAGAAAATGTCACGCACAGCTGGCTCTAGTGTACCGACTAAAAACGACCTACAAAGGGCAAAGAACAAATTGAAAGTAGGAAACTTGGCCGATCGACATTGCTTGACACAATCCGGGCTAAGACCTCACAGCATCCAGCTATTATCCGTTCGACAAAAATGCACACTCATGACAGTTCAAAAGCCTGGGGTTCAAGCAAGTTACGCATAGAAACTTCAAATTTTCAACGAATTGGGACGGTTGCCACCACCGCAGCTGCTGCAACAATCAACCGACAGACAGACAGACGCGCGCGGTCATCACAACCCCCGCAACAAGAGTTTATCGTACACAACAGAGTGAGCTGGCCGTTCACTTTCTGCAGTATTAGCTTTCCAGCATTATTCTTGCTCTACCGGCACAGCTCAACCTAGCACGGCCACGCTAAAACAGCCTCATTCGACAGCACTGAGCAGGGCGGTTTTGACCTGGCCAAAACAATATTTTTGTTGGTGGTAGCTGGAGGAAGACTGATCTGACTTGACAGCTCAAGTCGGCATGGGCGCACTTAACTGCTGACAGATGTTATTTAGGTGTTCTGTGCGCCCAGGCAGATGTTTACGCTGCGAGACACCTAAGATGCACGATGCCTAAACCCCTATGACAGACAGATGTTTAGGAGATTAAATACCTGGGCGGGTATACACAGCTCGTTCGTAATACACGCACACAGGATCTTAACAGAACATTCCGGAAATCGCTACTAGTAGAGAGAGCGCTCTTAATGATTACACTTGCACAATGCATCCAACGGTGGTCACACACGATCATTACTCAAAATTAAGCAGCACATGTTCTTAACGGCTCGA
Organism: Sabatieria punctata; assembly: GCA_030248155.1. Classification (NCBI taxonomy): domain Eukaryota; kingdom Metazoa; phylum Nematoda; class Chromadorea; order Araeolaimida; family Comesomatidae; genus Sabatieria; species Sabatieria punctata. Next base: position 22,941 of record JASANB010005707.1, read on the forward strand.
GCAGCTCAAAGCGACGTCTGGCTAGCTGGACGCACGCAACCGACCAGGTCGCTGTTGAGCTGTCCTGCCGGCGCGCATTAGAAACCCGAACGATGGACGATGATGATCTAACCTAAGTAACGATGGAACGTGCAGGGACTTGTTTCTTTACTCCTCGGCCTTGATCGGCCCATTCTGAAAAGGACACCGCCCTCACTTAATAAGCCACTCTACTCCATCAACTGCTCAACGCACTATGACACTAGCCCAGTTGGCGGCTGCCGGATTTTAGTCAGGCTTATGTCGAAATAGGTCTTTAGTAAGTGGGGGAGTAAGACAAGGGCAGAGGTGTTGGCACAGACAAAAAACTTACAGCTTCGGCTGCAGGAGCATCACCAGCAGCACCCTTGGCAACAATTGACTCAGCCGCCGGTTTCTTGGCCTCTCCCTCCGAGTCTCCTTTCTTCTCCTCAGCCTCTGGAGACGCACTGGCGCTTCGAGATCCTGCTTCACGACGACTGCCTCGACGACCACGGCCTGCAACCACTACACTCACACTTCACACACCACTACAGCCATTCTTTCTTCTACAATAGGAACCCACATGCAACAGACTATCAGAGATAACGGTCTACTCTCAGCATACATGTAACAGCTCCGGGCCGACCTGGGGGGTTTCTTCAGGTGGGGGTCGAGGAGGTTTCGAACACAGAGGGGCCCAAATTTCAAAAAGCTCCAAAACGCCTGGAAATTCGTTTTTAGCACGTTTTTTTATAGTAAGGACGCAACCAAAATGAGTGATATCTGAGCCAGTTTGTTAGTATTGGAGCCACTACTGGTACTTGTATTTTTGGGTGGGTCCCTTAACCTGTGGTGTCTCGGAGTGGTGGTGAGGAGGGTTTGGCCTTTCCAGCCGGGAGGCAACCCCCAAACCCCCTAGTACATAATATGCCTCTGAGGGTGGTGGGTATTTTGGTCGGTCTGAAGAAAGAAAAGGAAGAAAAGTCTGGTTCAGGTGAGTGGGCTGGGCTGGGTCTAGGCCATACATGGGCCGGAAAAATGGGTTGGGTAGTCAAACACGAAAATTTTGGGGTGGGCCTGCCGGTTTGGGGAGTCGCGGCGATTCTGCCAGGTGGAGCCAAAAACAAAAGTCGGCTTCAGGCATACATGTAACAGCTCCGGGCCGACCTGGGGGAGGGGGTAGGGGGTGGGGGGGTTTTCCTCAGGTGGGGGGTCGAGGGGGGGGTTCGCCCAGGTGGGGGGTCCCAAATTTCAAAAAGCTCCAAAACGCCTAGAAATGCGTTTTTAGCACGTTTTTTTCAAAAAGGACGCTAAAAATCGCTATTTTAAGCTGCCAAATAGCGTTTTAAAGCTAAAAACAAGCAAAAAATGACAAAAAGAGCTTCCAAAAACACCGATTTTTCTTCAATATCAGCAGTGGAAACGCCAAATTCGGTTTCCAAAGGCTTTTCAAGTGAATTTTAGGCTAAAAATTAGTGATTTCTGACCCAGTTTGTTAATACTGGAGCCACTACCACGACTTGTATTTTTTGGTCGGGGGGAGGGGTCCCTCAACCTGTCTCGGGGGGATGAGGGGGGGGTTTGGCCTTTCCAGCAGGGGGGATAACCCCCCCAAACCCCCCCCCCTTAGTACATGTATGGCTTCAGGTGGGTGGGTGGGGTCGTTTCGGGGGGTCGACCCCAAGCTGTGGTAGTGGGCAAACCCACCGGACCCCCCCCGCGGCCAATGTATGGTTTAGGCTTTGGAAACGTCGAGCCCAAGTTGGGGTGAACAATACAAGTCAAGTACATACAGAAGACACTCGCAGTCTGTCCGCAAGCCTGTCAAGGGGTAGGGTAGACCACCGCACTGGCAGTCTCTACGATTTGTCAGGGATATATAAGTTTATGCCTTTGTACCATTCATTTGCAGGTTGGCACAGAAAATCGGTCAAACTGACTATAAATAAGCTGCACTTGAGCCTGAACTGGGCAATTTTTTGCCAAAAGAGTTTTTGTGCTTCTACCATGCACCGGAAAATTGTTCAACGGCCACCTTTTAGTGCCCTATTGTATAGACGCATAAAGGTTAAGACCAACCAAATACCTCGTCTGGTTCTGCGTCCGCGACCGCGTCTGGTTGGTTCCTTCGACTCTTCGGCCGACTGTTCTCCGCTTTTGGACTCGTGCTCTCCTTCAGAATGACCCTCCTCTCCCTCCGAATAGCCACGCCGTCCACCGCGATAGCCGCCTCTGCCGCCACGTCCGCGACCTCCTCTAGGGAATCTGCCTCTGAAGAAAGGCCGACCTCCGCGACCTCGCCCACGTCCCCGATAGCCCCCGCGGTATCCGTAGCCCTACAACATTGCATATATGGAGGGATTTTGTCCAGGGCGCCGAGCCCTGTCTCACACTGCCAAACATAGGGCCCCACATGAAGCCTCTGCCGCGGATGGCTCCGCGGAACGTGTTTGGTCGGCGTCTCATTGGCTCTCCTACCTCCTCAACCTCGTCACCCTCACTGATCGCTCGTCGGTAACCTCCGCCGCCGCCGCCTCCTCTGAATCGCCCGCGCCCTCTGCCTCTGCCGTACCAGGAGCGCGCCCGGTACGGTCGTCCATACGGTCGTCCCTGGTCTCGGTCGGCCGCGTACTTGCTGCCTTGCACGGCCTCGCCCGCCGGACCGGTCACGTTGGCCGCCTCCGGTCCCTTGGCACCCTCGACCACATCGAACTCCACGTCTTCGTTGTCCCCCAACGACCGCAGGTACTTGTTCGGGTTGTTCTTGACCACAGCCGTCTGGTGCACGAATATGTCCTCGCCCGTGTCTTTGCGGTTGATGAATCCGTAACCGTTCTTCACGTTGAACCACTTCACTGTGCCCGATACTCCGCGAGCTAAACCCTCACCAGCTTACACACACGCAATTTGCATTTAGCTGCAAAAGTGAAAGCCCAACTACTCTTGGCGATGGTAAACTATGGAATCCCGGCCCAGTTCTACTGTTAGTACTGAGCGGACCTTGCCTTTGCTAAACATCGCCTAGAGATTCGGTATAGTTGGTATACCAACGCAAGACATAAACAGTACCCCTACTAATGTAATAAGCAAGAAGAAGCTAAAAGTGGCAATTTTTCAGTTCTAGAATTTACAAAAAAAGATCTGTGATGGGATGGTGATGGAAAACTGTTAATAGAAAGAGAGCATTTCGGCTGGGGAGAGCTAGAGTTTTGAAAGAAATCGTAAGGGGGTTGAGGAGGGGAATAGCAGTGGCGGAGGGAGGTTTAAGGGAATGGTGAGCGAAATGTAAAACGCTTTTAGCTGATTGGTCGTTAAAATAAGCTATTTTGAGATCACCTTCATGCAAATAAATTTAAGCTTTATTGTTAAATTTATGATCCAACTTTAATTTTTCTGTACAAATTCTTCCAAAAATTCCTGAGCAGCGTAGAGGCGGCCTGATGGGGCTTAACCCGCTCAGCCCGGTTTTCCGATGTCAGTCCGGGCCAGCATTCCAAATTAAGAGTTTGGATTCGCAAATTCTATGCAAGACACAACAACGGGGCTTCGGCGCCTGATGGATATGTGGGAAGCCAAGAAACACAAAATTTTGTTTAAAAGCAACGTTTCATGCACTTTAGAGTTTATTTTATGTAGTTTTATGTCATGTTTAGGCATACCTTTTTATATTTCTCAAATAGAATTTGGCCAAAAACACCTTCCTGAGGGACGTTAGCTCAATAAGCATAACTTAATACCCTTTGCCCATGTCTGGTATAGTACGACTCAGCGGACGTATTCACGAAAGTTTGCGCCAAAATACAAATTACCAGCTTGAAATCTAACTTGCTAATTGCTAAACAAACGTTTTGAGAACATGCTTACATAGTTGATTTTGATTACTGTACTTTCGTGAATACGGATTCTGATCTTGGCTGGAAGCGAGTTTCCGAATGCAGAAACTCTTGGTTTGAGGCAAACAAAGGGAAGGAAATATCTGGCTTAGCCCATTTTAAACGGAAAGCCGGGGGCGCATAAAAAACCGGTTCATGACCAGCAGCGTTGCATCATGTAGAGAGAATGGGAACAAATACCGATGATCTTCTTGCCCCCAACGTGGTCGGCGTCGTCTTTTGGCTGTTCTTCCTCCTTCTCCTCGGGCTTGGTGGGCTTCTCCTCAACGGGTTTCTCTTCGGTCGACATTTTTCTGTTCTTTCGATCGTCTCCGATGTACTGTCACGCGTGCTCTGATCTTTTCTAAAACAAAACCATCTCGAACGACCAGCCACTAACTAGCCGTCCTTACCCAGGTCTTACACGCGTCCCTTCGACCGCCCAGGCCTGGGGTTCTTTTAGGATTGTTCGAGATGGAATTTAACGCACAACCGCTCTTTTTCGCTCTCTCTGGTGTTGACTGACGGTCGACATGGCCGGCCGCTGCTTTCGCAACCCCTCTGCGCTCATTGGTCGCAATCAGTGCGGCCGGTTCGTTGATTGGCTGTCGTAACGCTCTACCACCATATGAAATGGACTCACCGACACTCCGCCCACTTGACGCTGACTGAGGGCAAACGGCTTCTGCTGGACGCGCAGCTACTACTTGGAATGTGGCTGCAGCTGCAGTTTAAAGGTGCTACAAAAACACTTGCCTACGCATAATCAATGCAGCTTCTTCATTGCTGTTTCTGCCGCGACAGGCGCGCTTTTTGAGTGCCGATGCACCTCGCACTAGTGACTAGCCTGCTGGCGTGGCAGCCAACGTACGTTTATAAGCAGCAGCTCAGTTTACCACAGCAGATCGCATCGCACTCAACCTCAACCGGAGCATTAACATCAGCACCAACTTGCGCTAGAAAGATGTCTTAACGAACAACTTGTACTACGCCCGGACGATTTCAGCCTATACGTGCCCTTGTTCGCACGAACAGCAACAAAACAAATGCCAGCAGCGCACGGACGGACTTTCCAATGAGCTGGAAGAAAAGTAGACTAAAAAGTGAGAAAATTACAAGTTTAGTCAGCAGAATGAAAGTCAGTCGTTCATAATTTTGTCATCCAGATTGGTCAATCAATTAAGCCCTTTAGAAATCCTAAGCACGCTACTGGCAAAGGGTACAAAAACAACTAGCACTGTTTAGTAGACAAGTAACAGAAATAATTTTCTTAGCATACCGTAACATTTACAGTATAACATAGAAAACAAACGGAATGTAGCTACCATAACAGGAGCTCCAAAACAATTTGTTACGCTTTTACTTTACCGAAGACAAACACGCAAATCAGCTTCTACAATAAGCCGTTAAAACTCAGGTCTGTGTGATTTAGTATCGGCCTCCCCAGCCGCCTCCTCCGCCACCGTATCCCCCTCCGCCGCCTCCGTAGCCCCCTCCGCCGTAGCCACCGCCGCCGCCACCCCTGCGTCGTCCGTCGCCGTAGCCACCGCCGTAGTCCCCGCGGCCTCCTCCGTAACCTCCGCCGCCACCGCCGCCATAGTTGTCGTACTTGCTTCCCTGCACTGGCTGACCGCCCGGCCCGGACACGTTAGACGCCTGAGGTCCTTTGGCTCCCTCGATCACATCGAACTCCACATCTTCGCCGTCGGCAAGAGAGCGCACTTGTTTATTGGGGTTGCTGATGATGCCCGTGTGGTGCACGAACACGTCCTCCCCCGTGTCCTTGCGACTGATGAAGCCGAAGCCCTTCTGCACGTTGAACCATTTTACTGATCCGGACACGCCGCGCTCTAAAATACAGCCCGTTCACCGACGAACTACACCGCTTTGGACTTTAAAAAGATGTTGTTGCTGGCATTGTTAAGTATAATATAAAAAAGTTTGTTTGCGGCAGAAAAAAACGCGTGGTTCAGCCAGAAAACCGAGACAAAATGGGCACACCCCCACAGAGCGAGGGGCGACAGCTCGCATGCAATAGCAATCCTATTGGTTACAGTGGTCGTCTCTTATGAGTGAGAGCGAGGTGATGATCAAGTGATGTGATATACCCATAATTCTCTTTCCTCCGGCATATTCCTCGCTCGACATAGTGTTCAGCTGTTTTTTTCTATCTTGTTGTTCACACGATCTGGTTTGTTGTTCTGAATCAAAAGATGTTATGGTATTGCCCGCTTTTCCGACAGATCGTGCATATCAGACCCTTTTAGCCCGCTTTATTCCAAATTAACCTATGCAATCCGACACGAGTGCGATTTTTAACGTTGGACGTAAAAGGTGTTTTGAGAGCCAAGCAAAACTACTTCAACAGGTGAGAGCAACGGCCGGTTAGGGCGTCCCTAAAGAAAATGCAGAAAAGTGATTTTGAAAGCAATCAAGAGCACACGACATCATTCATAGGTAGCTACTGAGGTAGATAGTCAGTTTTGTTGAGATCAGCGACGCTTCTGGCACGAACTTCAAGAAAGTACAATTGCACAAACAGAAACTGTCAAATTACTCACCGCTCGGCGCTTTCGCTCAATCCGCTCACTAGACAGCAGGAGAAAGTAGCAAACGAACACCACCAAAGCTCCGATTTTCTCTTGAGTGACGCAAACGGCCTCAGCGCTTGAGACAACTGCTCGCTGATTGGTCAGTTGGCCCAAATTCGGTCTCTGATTGGTTGCTAAGCTGTCTACTGCAAGGTAGACTGGATTACACCGAGTCTCCGCCCCTTTTACGCCGCTCCGCCCACTCAGACAGACCGACTCGCGCGCGCTGAGAACAGTTGCCAAAAATGGATCTTTTGCAGTCGAACGACAGTTCTTCGGGCAGTGGTCTCTGTCTCAATCTTGACTCTTCCTTGGCTGCCGACGCACTGCCGCCGCTTACCTTCTTAGCCGATGCGAGTCTCTGGTTTGAAGCCACCCAAGAACACTTCCGTCGTCCTTCGGTCGGAGATTCGGCTGCCGATTGCCTCAGCTCGAGCGCTCAGACTCGCTCTGCTTGGACGAACGATGTGCCCGACAATGCCGACCAGCAGTTGTACAACTCCAGTCACCACCAGCCCCAGTACACTCAGCTCGGAACCGCCTCCACCACTTCCAACACCGGTTAGTTACTACCTACCTCGTCTTTAATTAATCACCTACCGTACCTCATGTCATGATGGTACTGGTAGGGTTGATCAGGGTACAGGTTGTGTTATTTGGAGTGCCAGCGATATCCGAAAAATCCAATCCTAATATCTGACACCTCCGACAGTCAGGCACTTAACGCCTTATTATGGTGTCGATCTCGGTACCGGTACCCAGAGTCGGGGTACCATACCATAGATAGTACACCCACGCTCGGCCACTGTGATGGTACTAATGGTACCCCTACTTAGACCATGATAATACTCTACACTACCATACTAAGGCATGAATTTGAATTGAGTGATTATGGTACCAGTACCACTATGTAAGGGTACTATGGTACCACCACAGTGCCCGAAATTTGGGTACCATGTATGCTATTCCTACGCTAAGTCCCGGTGCCATGTATGGCTTTAAGTTCCTGACTGTCCCAGTACTTAATACTTGCTAGGTTGGGCAAAAGTCCTATGTTAAGTTAAGCCCGGGACAAGACAAGCCAGGTTGCAAGAAATCAGTTAAGGCTTCGTTCTGTATCATTAAGGATGACAAAAATCAGATTTTTTTAAATTTTGATGAGAAGTTGGTGATTACTATTGTTCTACTTGGCAACAGGCAACTAATAGAACTTATGGCATAAATTCTACGTACTAACTTCATATAATATATGTATGGTAGTGGTACCGGTACCATATGGTGCCGGCATACATGTAACATGGGGTCCGAGCATACATGGGCCGGAAAAATGGGTTGGGGTAGTCAAAAGCCTAAAATTTGGGGGGTGGGCTTGTCGGTTTGGTTGGGTCGCGGCGATTTTGGTGGGTGGGGTCGTTTGGGGGGTCGAGCCCAAGTTGGAGGTTTGCAAACCCCCCGACCCCCCGCGACCCATGTATGGGTCCGAGGGTCTGGTCTTCCCACCCCACCCGACGCTCCGCACAATTTTTTAGCAAATTTTTGCGATTTTTACTGACGATTTTTAGCCGAAAAAATTGCGATTTTTGATCGCTTTTTAATGCGCAACCCCCTAGAATTTGGACTCAGACCCCGCCGGCCGGCGCCAGAACCCCATCCCCTCCCCTCTTCGGCGGATGACCTGTTACATGTATGGGTGCCGTACCATATATGGTGCCACTAGCCTGGGTACCTGTACCATAAACGGCGTTAAGTTTCAGACTGTTAAAGAGAGGTATGTGGAGAAAGTAGATTTCAGGCATCTTTGGAGTGGGCAGTGCTGAAGCCGATCGACTCGAAGTGGCTCGAATTATGGAGCAGCTGAAGAAGGGGTGGGATGGCACATCTGCCCCCAGCAACGATCAAACCGGACCGGAAGGTAATCTATTTAAGTATTATGCAGAATAAATCTTTTGGTATTGCAGTGGCCCACTTTAACTGCTACCACTTGCTTCAAATTTCTACCATGTATATCAGTCAAGTCAAGTATTTGCCCGCACGTTTACAACCTTACTTACACTTTACTCAAAGCGAAACGCAAGCACGAAAGAAAAAGGAGAGGGAACGATGCTACCATAGATTTTTGTCAGAATATCAAGCTTTAAGTTAAACTAAATTGGCCGTTAGCGTCTGACTGTATCAGATCAGTACTTTCAGGCATTTCCTGTCGTTTCGACAACAACACGTTGTTCGTGGATTTGTGTCCGTTGTTCACAGACGATTTGCGAGGCAGCATTCAGAGCTCATTGGCCAAAGAACACTTGCCAGTTCAACTGCGCTTTCCCTTCGGCTCGGTCACTGTACTGGTTCCGTTGTCCCAACTCTGGCCTGCCCACGACAAATTTGCCGCAGCTGGTGGCAAACCTGCTTCGGGCACCAATTACCCCGCTTGCTCTGATCAAACCGCCAGTGAGATGCTGGCCAAGCAGGCAGATGGAAAATCGGAAGAGACTGCAGAGTTGACTGTCAGTGCGGCAAACGAAATTCAAACCGAAAATGGAGCCAAACGGTGGAAATGTCATTTGTGCGTCAAAGATTACGCGTCCCGTTGCGGTCTTCAAAGTCACTTCCTCTCTCATACCAATCAACGACCGTTCCAATGTCGAATTTGCGCCAGAAAATTTCGTCAGATCGGTCATTTACAAACGCACATGATGCTGCATCGCGGTCAGAAGAACTTCACTTGTTCCAAGTGCGGCAAAAAATTTGTTCAGAGAGTAGGTGCAATTTGGTGCTTACGTCGAGCCTTTTCGCAAATTTATCGGTAGAGTCTAGGGTTACGCCATTGCCTGCTTGGTAAACATGTACTCGGTTGCATTCGGTATCAAATTGGATTTTCAAATATTTTTGTCAATTTTTTACCCTACCAACTAACTGTCAGTAATATAAGGTAGGAACTAAAAAAAATAACGATGGGTGTTCGTTGATCTGATACGCTCTTATTTGCAGCACCAACTGAATCGACATACAGCCAGCTGCCAGAAAGAGACAACGAGCGCATCGGAGTCTTCACCTAAATCGTGTGGCGAACAGCAACAAAGCCGGAAGCAGTCGTCGTGTGTGCACTGTCGCAAGCCGGTTACTAAGCTGTCACGTCACTTGAGCACTGTGCACGACGCATCGAACAGAAAGTACATCTGCGCCGAGTGCGGCTCCGAGTTCAAGCTGGCCCATCACTGGAAGATGCACATGAGCGTGCACGATCCGTGCAACCGATTCAAGTGTCCGGTTTGTGACCAGACATTTAGACTGGAGCAGCATCTAACCCGCCATCTGACGGCGGTGCATAACCCGGACTCTGCCAAGGTGCCGCAGTTTGCTTGCTGCTTCTGCGACAAAGTCTTCACACGCAGAGATTCGCTCAAAGACCACCAGCGGGTTCACGTGCACAGCAGCACGCTCGAGTGTGATATGTGCGATCGAAAGTTTCGCAGACCCGGTCGGCTCAACGAGCACAAAGCGATTGCTCATTGTGGCGCCAAGCCCAGAACCTTTGCCTGTCCGAATTGCGGTTCGCAGTTCACAAAATTGAGCAACCTGACGCGTCACCAGCGAAAATGCGCCCAGTCGGTCACTGCCGTTGCTGTGGCCAGCATCTCTTGAAAGTTGGTTCAGTTCAAAGTTTTATTGGTTGATTTGATGTGCGGATTAGCATAAACGGTGCTTGGCACGGTACTCTGACAGCGTATAGCAACAGGCGTCAAAGAAAATTGCCCAGCATAGAAAGCTAAAACTAAATCAAAAGGGACAACATATTTGGTTGTGGTGAATTCGGATAGGATCGCGGCCATAGTCCTTAGATCAGTCAAGAGATTTCTAGACTTCTCTGTCGCTGACTGGCGTAAGATACCGCGTAAGGCGTATGTGGTACGCACTGTATTTGTATTGAATACACGTCGAGAAATCTCTGACTGTAGATCAGAAGCGTGCTACAACTTTTGAGTAGTTAGGCTATAAAGTGGTGCGGTACTGCTAGTAGAAGTAGCTTCAGCGCCGTCGGCGGTCTCGAGTGCTGCCGGTGTCGCCTCGAGTATCGCCTCTGCCGCCGTAGCTGCTGGCATAATCGCTTCCCGGTCCGTAATCATCGTACTCGGTGCCTTCATCTTCGCCTTCCATTGAATCAATGCCCACCTGAACACAGAAAGTGTTTTAGTTGCGTATTTTCGCTACTCAATGCAAATACCTCTTCGTAATCTTTTTCCAGGGCCGCCAGGTCTTCCCGCGCTTCAGAGAACTCTCCTTCTTCCATTCCTTCACCCACGTACCAGTGAACAAAGGCACGCTTGGCGTACATCAAGTCGAATTTGTGGTCCTGCAATGCTCGTCGGTTTGTCGTTGTCTACGTACGTAGTGTGCGCCTTACCAAACGAGCCCAGGCCTCGGCGATGGCAGTTGTGTTGGACAGCATGCAGACAGCGCGTTGCAGTTTTGCCAAGTCCCCACCTGGAACAACAGTCGGAGGCTGGTAGTTTATGCCCACCTAAATTTCGAACTATAATCGCGCATATACAGTAGCTTAAAGAACGCGTCAGTACTTTGAACCCAGTGGGACACCAATCCACGAATTGAATGGTGCGCTTGGTTTTGACTTGCGCGATTGCCGAATTGACATCCTTCGGAACGACGTCGCCTCGGAATAACAAACAGCACGCCTGTCATAAACAGTACAGATGATCAAATGGTACGTACGCATTGTAGTTACCATGTATTTTCCATGGCGAGGGTCGCATTTGACCATTTGGTTTCCGGGCTCGAAGCACAGATTGGTGATCTCGTTCACCTGGAGGTGATTTGTTTCTACGCACTGTGCACTAGCATACCGACCCAATCACCTTTAACTGTTCGTGGTAAGCTTTTTCAGCAGAAATGATGGGCGCGTAGGTGGTGAGCGGAAAGTGAATTCTCGGGTAGGGCACAAGATTGGTCTGGAACTCAGTCAGATCCACGTTGAGCGCACCGTCGAAGCGCAGCGAAGCAGTTATACTGCTGATTATTTGAGCGATCAAACGGTTCAGGTTAGTGTAGGTCGGTCTCGGCATGTCCAAATTGCGACGGCAAATGTCGTAGATTGCTTCGTTGTCTACCATGAAACTGCAATCCGAGTGTTCTAACGTGGTGTGTGTGGTGAGAATTGAGTTGTAGGGCTCAACCACAGCCGTTGACACCTCAAACAAGATTTGACATCAAGTTAAAGTTGGATAACAGGCACTGTACGTACCTGCGGTGCAGGGTAAATGCAGAATTCGAGTTTGGCTTTTTTACCAAAGTCCACGCTCAACCTCTCCATCAGGAGCGCTGTGAAACCGGATCCTGTGCCACCACCGAAACTGTGGAAAACCAGGAAACCCTGTACATTTTCTACCTACGTACGTATTTACTGGCTCAGCTTCTAGCACACCTGCAATCCGGTGGCATTTTCAGCCAGTTTTCTAATTCTGTCGATGCAAACATCGATGATTTCCTTTCCGATTGTGTAGTGCCCTCGGGCGTAATTGTTGGCGGCATCTTCCTTGCCGGTCAACAACTGCTCAGGGTGGAAAAGCTGCCGATAAGTGCCGGTGCGAACCTCATCTATCACCGTTGGCTCCAAGTCGATAAAGACCGCTCTAAAGGAAATGATTGAGAGCTGCTTGTGTACGGCGCTGCTCTTGAGCCAACCTCGGTACGTGCTTTCCGCTGGCATTTTCTGCGAAGAAGGTGTTGAAAGAGTCGTCTTCGACGCCAATCGTTTGGTCGGACGGCATTTGACCGTCCGGTTGGATTCCGTGCTCTAGACAGTATAATTCCCAACAAGCATTGCCCATTTGAACGCCTGCTTGGCCCACATGTACGCTAATTACTTCACGCTAAAAAGCACAACACTTCTTGTGAGGCAGCTAGCTGACCGTTGCAACTTACCATTCTGATTGGTTAGGCAGGAGGTACTAGCGAAAAGGGGAAAGCGAATCAGCTGCAAGACGACACCACCGGTCAGGAGAGGTTGGGATCGGCCAATGGTTGCTAACAACAAACTGAGCTCGTGGTGACTGTTCGAAATCGAACCATCTATTTAATTGATGCTTTGTGCTACCAGTCAGCCAATAGAACCCGCTTCCATCTACCTCCCGCATTGCATGCTATTTGTGCATTATTTATGTATTCAATCTAACTTAACGACTGCCACACACCTGGACCTCACCACCCGACAACCACCTCTTCAGAAACCTTATATTCCTCATCACGTGGTAATCTGGCTGGCCTGTACGGGCTACATCATCATCTCCAGATTTTTGAGCACGCCTGCATCCCTCCCCGTGTACGTACGTACGCGCAGCATGCACAAAAGTATGTCTATAACTGACAAGAAATTAGACACCAAAACAGCAGTACTGTACGTACGTATTATAACACAGAGTATAAAAATATGCCAGGCCGCCGGTGCGTGCCTAACGTACACATGTCTGGTGTTTACAGCTTTGCGACATAGTTAAGAAGAAAAGTTTCTGAAACTGCAAATCAAATATAATAGTACAGTCAGACACTTAACGCCGTTTATGGTACCGGTACCTTAAATAGTACCACCACAGACCCCGAACGTGGGGTATGGTGCCCCTACCCTAAGTACCGGTATCATATCTGGTACCGGCATCTTTATGTGGTGCCGGTACCATAAACGGCGTTAAGTTCCTGACTGTTATTGTTTTACCTCAGAATGGCAGACATCAGTTATTGTTTTACCTCAGATGGCTTTCTATTGTATTGGACTTTATGTTACTACTGTATCCATCCACCTTTTTCCGGCTCTGGCCTGGGTATACTACTACGTATTCATTTATAAAGACTGCACGACAAGTGTTACGGTGCGGACGTAGGTAGAGTGTAGAGTATGAACGTAAAACGTAGGGCACTCTATTTAAAAATCAGAATTCCAAGCATACACAGACCTTATTCGTTAGTTTACGGCCTCTCCAAACCAGATGACAGTTAGCTTAACACTGTTTGACTTGCTTTGCTAATATACTGTATGTACATTATAGTTGGCCTATCCCGTTATCTTTGTTGCTGTGAATTACTGCGCTTCAAGGGCGTTGGTGGCTGCATGGAAGACCATTGAATCGACGCATTAAAAGGTGCATGAGCATGCATAATCTGATGATCTTCATACCCAAAGTGCAGAGTGCGCGAATAAAGCACTTTCAAGTTTTAAACTGGGTCGTCTGACTAGTTGCGCCCGTGCAAAATGGCGCATTAAAAAGTCGATAGTAGCAGGGGGCGGGCTGGTGGATTTGTGTAAAATTTTATCAAACTCCGAACGAGGCGGCGCCACACGTAATCGCCGTCGGCGCGGCTCGGCGCTGTAACTACGCCGAGCGGCCGCCACTCTTCAATAGCCGGTTCGGATCAATGCGAGACGGCCGCGTCGTGCTTGGAGCTCTGCTTCTGCTCTGCACTGAAGCAGCAGCCGGCAAAAACTAACTGCTCGCCGCTGGGTCACCACCGGGCACCGGCCTTCGCGGTAAGTCTTTGCTTTCTGTTTAGGTCGGTTTAGAGGAGACGCTGCTACCACTAGTTCCTGGTTGAGTAACCAGTCTCTACGTAATTAGATTGATTTTCTGTCTCGGTTGCTCTTTGCTTACTGATCTTGGATACATTACTAGCTTTCTATATACTTGGTCTAGAGGCATACGGTTTGGACGCAGCCCTGCTTTCATGACTAACTGAGTCTACGCACACAGTTTAAATTTGAGTCGGTCCGAAACTGGGAAGCGATGTTTCAAATTGTGGCAGCCGCGCATTTTTTGCGTCAGTCCGTCTGGGCCGACTTACGTAAATGATTGGCTGCTGGTGTTGCCCGGCTCTAAAATTGGTCGGACGTGATTGTATAACGTATCGGCTTTCATAGCCGCCGCTGCTGCTGCAGCAGATCAGACAGCCATATGTTGCGTGAGCGCCGTATTAATTTGCACTCAAGTGTTATAAATTTTAATCGGCCGACCAGGAAGTGACCGTTGGCCGGTCGGCTGGCTAATTCCGTCCATTCCCCGGGATGCACTCGCGCTTCTGAAATGAGTTGCCGCCTAATGACACTGCACCGCTAAAGAGTTAATTAGCGAGGCGAGACCAGGAGTTTAGCGCGACAACCTCATTTTACATTGTGACGGAATTAGACAGGGGACATGCCTGCTGGCTGGACTGGTCAGTTCAGAAAGGGGTCAGTAGTACAGTGCAGGTGGACGTTACAAAGCGACCGATGCAAAAGTCGCCTGGGAATTTTAAAATCATGATTGACAGGTGGACACCGCGCCATCCCACAATCTAATGTGCCGGTTTATTTAGATGGATTCTACCAGGAGCGGCCTTGTCGTGTCGATGCGGGCGGGCTATTCCACGGCCACACCCCAGCTCTAGTCTCTCCCATGCAACCCGGACACTCAACACAACAGCACCTAGGCATCGAAAACAGCATATCTGCGGTCCAATTGTGCCTCGCTTCTCATGACTGTCTTGGACATCTCAGAGGGTAATACCCGCTTTTTTTGGTTGCTTTTATGACCCCGCAGATTTCGAATAAACTAAACTGTCTTTCAGTCAGAAGAACAAAACCCAGTACCTTCTATCTAAGGGGATTCATTCACGAAGAATCATTGCGCCTGTTTATTGCAACCGATAAGGTTGAAAGGAAACTGTAGCCAAAGCTGTAGATAGTGCCGCGTCGCTTTTTATGCTGTCGAGCCAAGTTTTTGTTTGGTCCTGTTTTGTGTCACGCTCCAAAAATTTTCAGAATCTGGCAATAACAAATGATTCACGATGTAGTGGAAGGTCGTTCAGAGAGTTTGCTATAGAAAATGTGCGTACGTACGTATTGTATGTTTAGGTCCAGCCCTCAATGCTTCGGGAGAACATCTGGTAGAAAGTGCAAATGCCCATTAGTATTAAAGGTCAGTTTAAAGCGAGCAAATTTCAAACCTTTCTTAGTTAGCAGTTAGGAAGCGGATTCCTAGCAGCTTACTTGCCTAAGATCCTTTTGTGTATCTTCCGAAGTACATCGATATCGATGCGGTATTTTTGTGGCCTTTCATAAACATTTACTGTACCTAAAATGGTGTAGGCAGGCTGACTCGAGAATAAACTGACTTGAACTGCATAGAAGTGGGTTATTTTCAGACTCCCTAATACGAGCCAGACGTGTACAGACAGGGTACGCGCTCCCTTTAAAAGCGCCCGAATGCCAACGCCCGGTGGAATGTGTACAGATACTTTGCGCTCAGTCACTGCCAGGTGGTCTGCTCCTTTCTCCAGCTCATCCACGCCACATTCAAAATAGACCGGTTTAAGCAACTTCAGCCCGACAATGTTTGGCCTTATAAGAGTAATGTGAGCACAGACTGCCCAATTTTTTGTATATTAGGTAGCGCAAGTTCGCCCGTATGAGTTTGTGTACAGATATTTTATCTCTGAATAACCTGCCTTTTTCTATTTCGGCTTTGTCTTTGCTTCATCATACATTCTAGCTGCGTTGGGATTAGGAGATCGTTAGGAAATTGTTGTAGAGTTACTGTCGTGTCTAGCTGTTACATCTTCTATCGCTACTGATTTCGGCAGTTTCATGCCAAATCAAGACCTGCAGCCGTTGACCCAGCATCAATCATTCCTTGTCAAATAACTTGCATGTACAGTAATGTTGGTGTGCTTGTTTTATTGTTTTCTTTGTTATACTCAACTGCCACAGTTGACAGTTCGTGCTGAAGCGAGGCACTTTTGTTGGACCGCCCTAAATAAACATACCTTCATACGAAATTCTTCTTTCCTTTCTTACTACACATACACTACCTGTCTATACGTTGACAGGTCTGGCAGTGCATCTTGGACAAGCTTGCGCGTTGAGTTTGTCTGTGACAGATGCTAAAATAACTCAACCAACTAGGTCCAGTGGTGTATCCAGGGGGTGTGGGGTGCGTACACCCCCCTTTGCGGTGGAGGTAGATAGAAAAAGTCTGTCAAAAATATAAGAAACTAATGAATTATGTACTAAAACTGTCTATTTTGTGCTCAGAATGCCTTCTAAATGCGTTCTTGAAGGCCAAATTTTCAAAATTTTCTCGCCCTGGTCGGGCAGAAGCCCAACCAGGCCATTACAATCTACTAAAACTTGTAATTTTTGTTAATTTTAAGCTCGGAATGCGTTTTAAACGCGTTTTTGAAGGATAATTTTGCTAAATTTTCTTACCCTGCCCTGCCCCTGCTGGCCGCTGCCCAACCAGGCACTTTCAAAGTTTTACGCACCCCCCTTTCCAAAATCCTGGATACGCCACTGACTAGGTCGTGCGGAACAGAATGGCCTAAAAGTCCACTAGTGCCTATTTTAGAGAACAGCAACGCAAGCTAATTCTATGGGTCCTGATTTTGCAAAGGGTGTGTGTGTAAAGTTTTGAAGTTACCTGGTTGGGCCGTTGCCCAACAAGGGCGAGAAAATTTTGCAAAGTTAGCCTTTAAAACGTGTTTAAAAAGCATTCTGGGCTTAAAATTGACAAAAATTATAAGTTTTAGTAGTTTAGAGTGGCCTGGTTGGGCTTCAGTTTTAGTACATAATTAATTCATTTCCCTTATGTCTAATTTTTCCTCCGTACCTCCACCGCAAAGGGGGGTGTATACACGCTCCCTACACCCATACATGGGCCGCGGGGGTCCGGGGGGTTGCTCACCCCCAACTTGGGGTCGACCCCCCAAACGACCCCACCCACCCACCTGAAGCCGACATTTGTTCCTGACCCCACCCACCAAAATCGCTGCGACCCCCCCAAACCGGCAGGTCCACCCCCGAATTTCAGGATTTTGACTACCCCCAACCAATTTTTCCAGCCCAAGTATGTCAACGCGTCAATTAGTGTTTCGAGCTATTTACCTTGTTTATGTGCCCCAAGTGATTTAGCCCACAGAGTGGAGCGTTGTTGGTGTTATTTATTCCTGCTACTACATGTACTATCCTAAATTGGCAAAAAGGCATGGCAAAAGAACATATCTTCCTCTCTATCAGAGCTGTTGCTAGCTTATTAGGTGAGTTTTGCTTTTTTGGTACTATTTGGTATTATTCTGTATCAAAATACCGAATTCGAATGCCGAATCCGAATAGCACTAGTAACTGATTTATTCGGTTTATACCCCTACATCCAGCGGCTAAACCTTTTCGATCTCGAACCTTTACAAGTCAGGCGCCTCCGGGCTGATCTAAAAATGACGTTACGTTATAATATTGTCTTCGGATTGGTTGACCTTGATTTTTCTGACTTTTTTGTCTATGCGCCGTTGAGTCACTTACGTAGTCATATGTATGTATAAACTGCACTGCTCTTACAGCCGTACCGACTTCTCCAAATACTCTGTTTCAAAGCGCCTCATTAATCTGTGGAATTCTCTTGATTCAACTCTTTTCTCCGCTCCTAATCCATCCAGTTTCTCTGCCAAAATTACCCCTGATTTTCTTTTGCCATTTTGTAATTTTCAACGTTTCTTGTAACCTTGGATGGGCACTGTAGAGCTCTGCCTGGTGCTCTCTCTCTTTCTCGCATTGTGCTTTTTTTGCTTTCACTTCTTTTTGTGGTTTGTGGTTACTCAATTTGATGACGTGTTTCGAGATTGAATAAATTGAAAAATTGAAATTGAATACCGAATTTCGGTTGCATACATACAAACCTGGTGCCTGGTTTTAAACAAAAATTAAATGAAAAGAGATTCACACGAGAAACACGAATCCACGCAACATATAATCGCGTCGCACTCATCACAACTAGGGAGATCACTACTTGCGTCGATTAGTGTTTTGAGTGTAGATCATATTTGGCCATTTGCCCTTTAAAAAGGGCCACCGTCCTTGGGCTTGGACGAACATTGTTATGTTTATGCTAAATCGATAGCAAATCGTCATATCTACCGATATGCACTTGGGCACGCATATCTGTTGGCAGACTCGAATGCTACAGATGTTTTAGTTAGGGGTAGTCGAAATGGCGCATTCTCATTCTTTTTATTTTTTTTATTTGTTGTTCAAGGATCTCTGAAAGTAAATGCGCCGAAATATGCATCTAAGGTAGGCCAACTCACTCAGTAAAATTGGTGGCTATCTTTCAAACGATGACTGAGGAAACTTCTTTTTTCTATTTTTTCATAGTGAAGATTTCCGTTTAAAAAGGCCACCGTCCTGACGCTTGGACGAATATTGTTATGTTTATTATGCTTAATCGATAGCAAATTGTCATATCTACCTATATGCTCTTGGGCAGACATATCTGTTGGAGGACTCAAATGCTACGTTTGTTTTAGTAAGTGGAGGTCATGGCACATTTTTTCGTCCTTTAAAAGGGCCCACCGTCCTGGGGTTTAGATCCCAGTCTTTCTAACTCTGCTTATTCTGTAGCTAGGGTAATAGTCTACCGATCCGGGCACGAATGTATGGTCCATACGTAGGAATTTTATAGCAAGTTTTTTAAGTGGTTTTCCGGGGGAAATCGGCCGATAATCGATGAAGTAAGACGATATGACGAGCGCCGAATCTGAGATAGCATGTAGTAACTGGTTGTGGATGTGCTGGTGTGTAAAACAATAATGTAGAAGTCATAAGCAGTTGTTTGATACCGCATTCGGTCATATTTATTAAAGATTTACAATTTGGGTTCGCACGTTTTACAGGATTTGTTCCGAGACCAAAAACACGTATCTGAGTTAAAGCTGAATATAGCATGCAGTAATTAGATGTTGATGTGTAAAATAATAATCAAGAGATCGTCAGCAGTCATTTGATACCACATTTGATCGTCTGAGTTCAAAATTTGCAATTCGAGTGATCTCCCCATCACATCACACACACAACCCGCGGTGCAGGCCGGTGATCTCCGGATCAATATTTAGCGCTATTTAGCAGGCGGTAGATTTATTTAGCAAATCGAACAAAATTTAGTTGGCCCGTTAGATTTATTTTGCGATCGCTTCTACGGTATGTCAACGCGTGAAACCGTTTAAACAACAAAAATTCCAGTTATTTTTGGAAATCCTGACTGATTCTTCAGGTGTGCTGATGCAAACGTGTTTTTCAGACTTTTTGTAGTGGGAAGATTTGTAAGTAGTTCCAGTTTATTTAGCTGATCGTCTAAAATGCAACGTCGTGGCTGTGGTCGTCCAAAGACGGGATTCGGCGTTCCTTGGGAACAAAAGAAATGCCACAGCTAATCTATCAATACGAAGCGGGGGAAAATTCTGTCGGAAACAGACCTGGCTGACGCAATTTCGTGTTTGGGGCTTCAGAGTCAGAGTTGACCATGCGCAAGAAGAAAATGCAGGCACAACAGGTAATTTCGGTAGATGATGAAGTAATTTGGATCTAAACATTGGAAATTTACTGCTGACCAAGAAACAGAGCTTCAGATTCCTTCCTCACTATGTTGCTTGCTTGCTTCTTTTATTGCCCGGATTTTGCTGGGCCTTTTACTTTTTTTCGGTTTCACGAATGCGTACAGAGTGTTCTAAGAAGAGAATTAACAGAAATTTTAGGGGTTACTCTAGACCGAACAACCCTGATTCAGCAGTGCGTATAACAAAGAAACCGTTTTTATGTCTGTGTTTACTGATTGGAATTCTCGGTACGTAAATCAAACTCACACAAGGAAGTCACCACTGTTGCTCGTTGTACGAGTCCGCTTGTGTGTTTCTCACAGCTTTCTATGTTATGCTATAGACGCCATCAGATGCTAACTCTGCTCAACACCAACAGTGTCCGTCTTCCACCAGTAGCAAGACAGCACGCTTTCCAACTGATCCGGGAATGCACTCTAAATCCGGCAACGTTTTTTCAACGGTTGCTTTTCTTTTATAACCGGTTGCTTGCTGTATTGGGGCGGTCTGTCCGTTCATTTCAACATTCATACCCTAACCCGATGTGGCACTTACTGTCGGTCTGTCTGTCTAAGTTCGTCGGCAACCTTGTTTTCCTATATAACCCCTTCGGAATCACCACAGTCCTTTTTGGGGAGAACCGATACAGTACAGAGTAGCAGAAAAGCTCAACGTTTGTGCTTGTCTTTTTTGTGTTCTCCATGTGTTCACCGTGTGTTGGCTATTTGTGTTACTATCTGTGGTGTTTAGGGACTGCGGATTCTCATTTCTTCAACTATGTTGGTGATTCCAAAAGATGCAATAGACTACACCGTAAATTGTTCTTAACAATGATTTTGGACCATTTTCGCTTAATGGATTGTGTTTGCACGGTTACTTCAATCTAAAATAATTAGGTCGACAAAAACCGGACCTAAGGAACAACTGCTAAGCAAATGAACGAATTACTACGAAGTTGTTACTCAATCTCTTCCTGTTCATCGTCGTCTTCAACCTCTTTCTCCTCTTTATCTACTGCTCACCACTCTCTCTTTCGCCTCATCACTCTCGTTCTCAGCATCCTTCCTCTTTGTCCTCCTTCTCTTCTATTCTAGCCACCTCAAGGAATACGGGAACGAAATGAAAACGGCCTTTTGCCAAATAAGGAATAGGTTAATCGGAATCTTCGGTTTTCTGCGTCAGGTTATGTGTATGTGCTTAAAGAAGACTCTGTTTCACTTCACAGCATTGCAGAAGACGAAACAATCTGAAATTGCATTTGGACCACTTTGGTACAGACCGCCTAAACAGTGGGCCACTTTGATCGGGAGATACCAACGACGCACCACAACCCGCCTCTGTGGTGATAGGTCTGCATGTGGGGTTTGTCGGTGGCTGGGTGGAGCTCCTCCTTTTCGGGGCTGAAGGCTTACATACGTTCACAATGGTTGATTTAGGGTTACCCGACTGTATTAGAGCCATGTCTTAGACTATCTATTAGACCGGCTACTCACTCAGTAGTCACCCACCATCAAGCGTGTTCATCAAGATAATCCAGTGCTTAGAAGAACCTAGCAAACTAAATGAAGGAAACTGTCAAAAGGAACATCTACTTCACCACGAGCCTAACGTTCGACTTAGGGCCAAATTTTTTGGTAACTACTAAACTTCGCAACATCGCAACCAGTCGCAACTTCGCAACCAGTCGCACCCGTTCGCATCCGCCGGGCGCCAACTCTAGAATATAGACGCGAAGATTTATTTGACGATGAAATTGCGCAAAATGATTCAGAAATTCCGGATTATGTTACGAAACAGCAATGTTCTAGTAGAGGGGACACTGTTTGATGGACACTGAGGGGCGGAGCGGATGAAGGACAAGGACATTAAATGAAAATGTATTCAATGCTACAGAAAGCCAGGAAGGAAGACTTGCAGTGTTTTAACCATAAGATTTTGGTAAAAATAGCAATAATCAAGTGAAACTGAATAATTTTTGGGCTGAAAATTTCGCTTTTAGGCAAGAATACAATTTTGGTGCGACAAATAAGCGTTCGGTTTATTTTACAAAAAACATAACAATTTTTGGATCGGCAACACTGTTACCAGGCTGCACCGATCAAAACATACAGTACGACCACAATTAACGCAACACGGCTAAATCTTTGGATTGTGATTGTGCACATAGAGACACTTTTTCTATTCTTGATACAATGCGATCGTAAACTGTAGGCAGATACTGATAAAAATTTACTTCATTATTGCGTACGTAATGGGGTTAGAGACCGAGCATGGTCGGCCGTGACCAAGCTCCGGTCGAGTGAAGATTTGAGCCAGGCGTGCGTGCAGCAAAGGCCCCTGGGCCGGGCCCACCTACAAATTTGAAAATCCGGACCGTTTTCTAATATGTACTGTAGAACACTGTTCGCTTCAGTCTTAAAATAAAGGACCAGCAGTTGATCCGATCCGATCTGATGTGCAGGGGCCTTACGGTTTACGATCAGACTCGTGGCCCATTTCGCAACCCCCGATTTCGTCATCTCGGACGTTTTTCCCTTCTTTCACTGCCCAGCCACTTATAGGCATGCCGTTGGGTGCCAGTCGCTAAGAGAGCGCCGGCGTGTTGACGTCATGGTGTCAGCTCCCCACAGCCGCCAGTGCCCCGGTTGGCTGAGGGCCCCCGGCATAGTAGTTTTCTCAGACAGCTCCTAACGTTGTCGATGTTCTCCTCCAATGTGGCATGCTTTGTGGAACGGCTTTCGGTGCAATGGCAGATCCGGTCGGTTCCCTTTTATCTACTCGCTGTCACCAGCTTTTGGTGGCCTGGGTGGGGCTTTGCGTCGTCTAATTCCAGTCAGACTGGTTTCGAACCCACTACAACAGCTATGGATGCAGGGGCAGCCGTGACTCAGAGGCAGTGAGCTACCAACTGAGCCAACGACGCAACTTGGACCAGCAGTCATCTTACCTGAGATATTAAATAGCCGTAATACGTACATTGCAGCTATATTAACCTTCCTTACCGAAATCGAGCCGTACTATGACTGCTTGTAGTCTTACAACATGTGTAAACCTACCGAGTCACGTTAAATCGAACCGCCAACCCAGCGCATTATGGTACTTACACGCTGTGAGTCCGAGTATTCTAAGAAATATGCTTAAAAGGCCTACTACACTTGTTTATTAAAAAAGCAAAACAAATTTTAAAGTAGATATTGAAAGATTTATACTCAGCCTTTTGCATTCCAATATGTACTAGTGTTTGTACCTTCAACTGCAGCGATGCAAAGCTGGTGTCAAGCGTCGTTTGCTTAAACTGTGGTGGTGGAGAAACAGGCTGCCCTTTTTGTTGATGCGAATGCGACCCTCATCTTTCATTGAATGTAAAGACACAAAGAGTAAACTAGGCATCCTTTACATCACGTCATAGCAGCCCTTCTAGCAAGAACAGGCACAGGAAAACCAAAAAAGAAGTCGGAAAACTTTTTCTTGCGCCTTCTGTTTTCTTCGCATCGACGTTCTAGAGTTGGCGCCCGGCGGATGCGAACCGGTGCGACTGGTTGCGAAGTTGCGACCGGTTGCGATGTTGCGAAGTTTAGTAGTTACCAAATTTTTTTAAGAAACCTCGAAGAACGCGAGATTTCGAGAGATTTTGTAGAAAAACGTGCCCCTAAGCCCTGAGCTTAAGCCCAAGGCTAGAAAGTTGGGTGGTCGGGCGATTGGGCTACTCCAATTATTCGCCACGCGGCGGTTTCTTAACAGGATATTTTTACGCAGTAGCATACCCAGTAACTGTTAATTTATGTCAATTTACGCTCAGCAGAATACCTTCTAAATACGTTTTGAAGGCTATTTTTATATAATTTTCTCGCCCTGTCCCTACAGGCATACATGTAACAGGGGGTCTGGCCATACATGGGCCGGAAAAATCCGGAGGGGGTATGGAGACCTCGGGGGGGGGGGGCGGAGTTCCCCCAAAAAAGTCCAAAAAACGCATATTTTGCCTTAAATATGCGAAAGTTTTCTCCCTCCGGAAGGGGGGTGGGGCGAGGGGGTATGGACGACCGAGGGGGTGGTATTGGCCGGCGAGGGGAGGGGGTATACCCCCGGCCCATGTATGGGTCTGGCGGGGTCTGCCCCCCACCCGACTTAGGACAGTCCCGTCCGGATGGGACCCCCGAGACGATTTTTCCTTTTGCGAGTTTTTACAATTTCAACACAAAAATTGCCAAAATCGCCTGTAAAACACCACTTTGTAGCTGTATTTCAGCCAAAATTAGTCAGTTTTGACGATTTTTAGCCGAAAATTTGCGATTTTAGCGATTTTTGAGAGTTTTTAGTGCCCAACCCCCTCCAAAAATTTAGGCTCAGACCTCCTGGCCGGCGCCAGACCCCCTCCCCTTCGGCGGATGACCTGTTACATGTATGCCTTCAGGCAACTCAAAATTTGATACGCCCTTTGCAAAATCCTGGGTACGCCACTGTTTTTACACGCGAATCGAACCCGTCCTTTTTTATTCTTTAGAAGTTTGTTGGTCAAGGCGAATTTTGTTTTTTTTTCAATGGTTTTGTGCAAGAAAAGTTAATTTAAACTAATGGATATTTTTCCAGAAGAGGAAGAAAGAAGACCAGAAGGAAGAGTTCAATTTGAATTAGCTGGTGGCTGGCTGGAGAGAAAACATGAAGAAGCTTCTTTGTGCTTAAAAGCAGTTGTTAATGGCTCAGGCACTCCGACGCAAGGTCAGCTATGGCAACCACATTTTGCCTGGACAACCGGGCAGACGGCGTCGAGGTACGTGCAAAAGTAAAGTGAACATTCGGCCAACTGATCGTGGCCCCGTCTTTACAGCTCAGTACGACCCGACTCCGGTGGAAGAGGTGTGGTTGGATCTGAGTCAGCCGGTCAGTCTTCTGGTCAAGGAGGCGTTGGCAGGCGCGCTGCAAAGTCGAGACACCAAAGCCAAGCGCCTCGCCCACCTCAACAATATGGTTCGGATCCTCGCTCATCTCCGCTCCAACAACCCTTTGAGTGCTGGTTTAGGCTGGCCGGAAATTTCCGTTGAAACGGTGCTTCTTGCGTAAGTAGCAGGCTCCTGCACTGTGCTTCCTTGGATAGTTTGGCCTTTCAGCATGCGATGTCTAATGGTGGACGAAGAGAAAGCGATACGTGCTGCCAGTCTCCGTCTACTGCGTCATCTCATCCAGTCTGATGCGGTGCTGGAGTCGGCGTGCCGGTTGCATCTGGATGTGTTGATCATCAGGTGCTTTCTTAGTTTTGTTTCGGTTCGCATTGGAGCGGACTAGCCCTGCCAGAAATGTTTTCAGAACGTCCTCTTCTTAACCCCACCGACAGTCATTTTGAAAATATGAAAGTTTTTTGAAAAATTATGTCTAAATATGCTAGCATTAACCAAAAGATTTCAAATTTGACGCAAAACTTGAATTTCCGATCGAAAGCTCCATACAGGCCGGGTTTGTACTTTGCTTAGCACTAAACACACGACGTGTTGTTGTATCAAGTTGCACACTGTTGCAGGTGTTTGGAGTTGGTGATGGACAACCAGGTAGAGCGCGAGCACTGTTTCCGGCTGCTGGGCCAACTGTTCGTGGTCTACTCCGACGGCAACAGCCAAGTATCCAAATCGAGCGCTACTTCTTTTCCCGTTGGTTGCATGCGACCTATTGTGGCACTGTGCAACGAAAGTCTAAAGGGTGCCACTACAAACGCCGATAGGTAAGCCCGTCCGTGCCAGCCAGGCAGACATGGCCTATCGTTTCGGCTGAGGGTGTGGCAAATTTACAAATCCTGAGTGGAGGTAGCGGCGCCTGGGGGCTGAGGGGATGGCAAGTCAGATTTTTTTAAACAAAAATCAAGGTTTTTATGCTTATTTTTCTCTAAAATAGGCTCAAATATGCTATTCTGAGCTCATTTGCACCTAATCTATTCATACTTTTATCATAAGTTTTTATACAAAATTCTTCCTAAAAATTCCTGATATCAGCCAGGTACCATGATGCTGCTTCCACATGGTCGAAAGAGAAAGAGTAGAAATCTTTCCAAAACCTATTCACCGTTAGAAGGAGGTTCATGGAGGGGTCTGAGAGGGTTGGAGAGTGTTGCATGTAAAAGCAGGCAGAGTGTGTTGCAGTCTGTGTCAAGCGGCAGTGGGTCTGATGTGCGAGGTGTCTGTGCTGTGTCCGGATTTGGTGCTTCGTTGTGCCAGTACCGGTTGGCTAGTGAAGACTTTGCTGTGCAGTCGTCAGCCCATACTTACCGATGCTCTTGCTGCTGTCATGTCGCATTGGCTGGATTCAGCCGCTCGCAGGAGACGACCCGACGTGCAAACCATGCTGCATGTTAGTGCGTCGTAGTCGGTCTAACTCTGCAGTCTGTCTGTCACCGGTTTATCGTTGCAGGAGTTGGTTGCGCCGTTGATCGACCACACATTTTGCTTGCAGTGGTCGCAAGAGAAAGCAGATTCGCATCAGTAAGGTTTGGATTGAGAGATTGGATTGTCTAGTCTTGTGTTATGTAGGTTGGATGAACGACCCGAAGCACTGATGGAGTCGAGTAAATGCGCTGTCACTGCCTTGGTTCATTCGTGGCCGGGTATGCTGGCCTTCCTATCCGACGGTTCGTCCAATAGCGGAGTGACTGACCCTAACAGTCGATTATCTAGTCCTTGCTCGGAACCGTCACCTTTAAGGTTTCTCTGTCTTATTTTTTCTGATCAGTTTTGAAGGCTCGATTTTAGAGTGCTGATCGATACCCTTGCAGTAACGGATAGTGAAAAAGTCCGTGAAACTATCTTGGACTTGTTCTGCGACCTTCTGCAAATGCCCTATACCTGGGAGCATTTCTCCGACTGGGACCACGCGTTTGCCTTTAAATGTTAGTTTAGCACATTCCTTGTATTCTTACCTTTCCAATGCGCTGTCATTTTTATCGATACCTCACGTATCTAAGTACGTTCTAAGTAACACCTCAAACTGAACCGATACCACCTAACTTTTACAAGTTATTATTCGGTCGGCGAAGAGGAATGCATGTTTTTAAGGCGATGGACCACTGATTGACAGTGAGAAGGCGTTCTACAAGGAAGCAGTAGAGTTGCTGTCTACCAACGCTCCTCCACGCGTCAATCTAATTGGTTCTTTGCGTTCCGTGCTCTTATTTAGTATGATTCAGGCGGCACTGCCGCAAGTAAGTTTTATTTGGTTGCTCTGTTCGTTTTGATGGAAACAATCGATTTTCAGGCTCTAGTCAGATTAATTCTAGTCAATCCGGACAATCCCTTAGCTATCAAAGCCACGCTTCTACTTAGCGACTTGCTCAAGACGGTGAATGTGCTTTTTATAAGATACAGTTGGATCGCAACCCCGGCAGCTACCTTGTGATTTCCGTTTCTGTGCCACCTACATAAAAATCTTTGTCTAGGTTATTGTAGATTCTTGAGGGATTGCTCTTTTTTCGATTTCGTTTAGTATAGGCAGTGTTGTCAGGTTGGGGATTCCCCCTATATTTGGGTTTTTTTCAAAATTTAGGGGGTTTTAAGGGGAATTCAGTCTGGCCCAGAAGTTGGTGACAATCAAGAAGATTTTAACCAAGTAAACTTGTCAGGACTGACGGTTTGTGCCCAGTTCCGACATTCCCATTTCCGACTTTCCCAGTTCCGACGTTCCCAGTTCCGACTTTTCCCAGATCCGATTTTCCCATTTCCGACTTTCCCAGTTCCGACATTCCCAGTTCCGACTTTTCCCAGATCCGATTTTCCCATTTCCGACTTTCCCAGTTCCGACTTTCCCAGTTCCGACATTCCCAGTTCCGACTTTCCCAGTTCCGACATTCCCAGTTCCGACATTCCCAGTTCCGACTTTCCCAGTTCCGACATTCCCAGTTCCGACATTCCCAGTTCCGACTTTTCCCAGTTCCGACATTCCCAGTTCCGACTTTTCCCATATCCGACTTTCCCAGTTCCGACTTTCCTGAACTTAACCCCTGAGCCTAAGCCTGAACCTAACCCCTAAGCCTAAACCTAAGGCTGAACCTCACCCCTAATCCTGAACCTGAACCTAAGCCGTAACCTAACCCCTAAACCTAAACCTAAGCCTGAACCTCACCCCTAACCCTAATCCTGAACCTAAGCCTAAGCCTGAACCTAATCCTTAAGTCTAAGCCTAAGCCTACTCCTGAACCTCACCCCTAAGCCTAAGCCTGAACCTAAGCCTAAACCTAAGCCAGTCGAAGCCTACTCCTGAACCTAACCCCTAAGCTCTAAGTCTAAGCCTAATTGTTTTAAAATAGTTTTGCAAATTTCTTTGAAGGGCAAGTCCTTGTATACCATATAGATATGTATCTGTAATCCAGAAAATAGGCTGACCAAATCAGCTACATTCTGGACCACCTTTAACTTTCAGCTCAGTCTTAGTGATACTAAGAGCAACAAAGCCTGAACCTAACTCCTAAGCCTAAGCATGAACTTATGCCTACTCATTGAGCATTACGTAGCTACATATTCGTGTATATTTTACCAGAGTCCTGTCTGTATAAAATATGGTGAATGTTATTGTAAAGTCGGAACTGGGAACATCGGAACTGGGAAAGTCGGAACTGGGAAAAGTCGGAACTGGGAAAGTCGGAACTGGGAAAGTCGGAACTGGGAACACGCCGGATGATCTGTTACATGTATGTTCCGAAGTACAGTCGTACACAGCTCGCGGGGTTGCGATCTACATTTGTTTTCATAAGTTTTAGTAAACTACCATCAGTGTGTTTCATAGTCTGTGGACAGTACACAGATCAGATAAAACATGCCTTATAGCCGGAGTAGCAGAGCAGTTGCGATAAACGAGTGTGTTGTTATTTCAGGGTGCTATAGAGCTTCCAACAGTTTGGCGGAATCAACTGCTTACAATTCCAAACGTCATTCGAGCTCTTTGTGATACCAGCCATGGGGAACCGCAACGGTCCAGTTTACTGTCCAGTTTTACCGACGGCGGTTTCTCGCATTCCCGCGCTTTCGCCTTGGTGACGGCCAAGTAAGAGTGATTTTTTGTTTGAAGCTGCAGTATTGATGAGCGAGTCTGGTTCAGAAACGCGCATATCATGACCGGCCGACTCGACCGACTAGATCGCATGGCCTCGCCGTCAACGATTTTGGAGCCGACCAATTTTCAATTGGAGATGCTGATGAGACGACACATCGCCGACCGAGTGCGCGCCAACACAGACGCTCTCACAGCCCAGTTGACGCTGTCCGAACAAGCTGTAAGCGACAAACTGCACGAGCTGATGCGAGAGACGAAGGCAACGCAGCCCTACACCAACCCGATCGGCGGCTGGGATTGGTTCCTGATTGACTTGGCGCTGTGTCAGCTGGAGAAGATGGGGCAGGCGCATCCGCAGCTGCTGCAGCGACACTTCGAAGACGATCGCTGTCAGAAGTTCTTGATCCAGGCTAGTTTACTGTCTCTATTTTGCTTTAGAACCATTGCATCGTCGGTCTTGCTTGCCGGCCAAATCTAAACCACTAAATTGGTGTATAACAACTACACTGTACTGGGTGTTTTCCTGTAACTGTAGTGTAAGCAATGACAACTGATACCGGTGTACTTGGGTCGGTAATTGATATAAAGTTAGCATTCATGTAATAGGTTATCCGCCGGGGCTTGTCGGGAAAAAACCGGAGGTGATCGGACAAATTGTCTCGGGGGTTGGTTTAAGTAAGGTAGGGTACACCCCTGTTACATGAATGAAAGTTTTAGCTTGGTGGAATAAGTGTCATACAGTTACAGTATGACTGTTTATTCTTTGTTGTGATCCATTGGAATCGATTTAGGAAATTCAACTCTGTAGCTACTGAATTATCTGTCTGGGTCTAAACAGAGCCACTAAGCAGACAAAGTTTGAAAACGTTTTCAGGTGCTGCAGTTTTTCCAGCCTCAAGCCAGACAGTTCTCTAAGCTACAGAAGGAGTGGCGTTTCTATTCTCGAGTCGGCTGTCGCCTGATGCGCGTTCTCGGTCAGACGCGTCAAACCAACATTTTGGCTAAGGTCTTGATCGACTTCTTGGCCGAGTTACATCAGTTGTTGCTGCCGGTAAGTTGGCTGGTGCTTATTGTGTAGTCCGTGCGACTGTCTGCGTTCTGTCTTTATTGACTGCTTGTTTGGTTTCTTTGTTTTCTATGTGAAATATCTAATAGGGGGTTTGTAGACGCATCTGCGACCGAGATCCCCGTCTGCTCAGGCCACCGGCGAAGCCATTTCATTTCTGTTGTCTTTAGCTGCGCCAACAGTAAACTGACTGTCAGTTAAAGTTTGCCTAACCGTTTGTTTCGTGCTCGTCTGGTACTTAACCGTGCTTGCAAAGCGTCTCGATTCGGGTCCGGGCTTTGATTTGGGGCCGTCAGCTCTGTCGGTTGTATGAGCCTGATCGGTTGTATGTTTTAGGAAAAGATGCACGTGGGCTTGTTAAGCCCCAAGAGCCTCGTTACCACAGCTTGTGCAGATTATTTTGTGCTGATCGGCGAGTTAACCTCTACCGAGGGCGGCTACAAAGTTCTCGAACGGACTGGATTGCTGCAGCGGTCGGTGTTATTAGCATTTTACAGAGAGTAGTTGATAAATGAAACTTACTAAACATCCGTTAAGTGAAAAATTTTACAGCTGTATCTAGTCAATCCGAAAAAGTCAAAAATTTGTACCAATTTCCAGATTATCCAAAGCTAAAAAACACCAATCTCTGATCAAAGTGAAACTTCTGCTTTCTGCTACATCAGGTTGTCACTATTTGATAAAACTTCTAAAATTACTTATTTAAGAAGAATTTATCGTGTCTGGTGGATTAGCTAGACATGACAGGTGATCATTTGCGCAAGTTACTCATGTGATATTCAAACTTAATAAAAATTGTTAAAATTATGGACTGTGTATGGGTCTGTCTTGGTTTTGGTAAACGTCAGGTTAGAGAACCAACAATGCAAAAAATAATAATGTTTGTGAAAATGGTTTGCAATTTTGACAACCTTTGTAGATTTCTCGATTTGCTTGGACCGGACACCGAAGAAGTATATGTAAAGTTGATCGTGGCTGGTCTCGACTGTGCAAGACCCGGTCTTTGTCGAACTATTCTGCAGAAGGCTCTTACGTCCACTAGCGAAGTGAGTAGTTACTGTGATAGCATACCTCCTGCTATTCCTGCTTCGTAAGGTCAGTGACGCTATAGAAATCTCGCCGGCAAGCCACCAAACATCTGCATGTGCTCGGGTTGCTGCGTCCTGGTTTGTTCGAGCAGTGGGGAATCGAGATGTTAGCCCTTCAGGTGGCCGACGTATCGCCTAAGGTCACCAAAACAGCCATTCGTGTGCTCCATGACCTACTTTGCCACCAGGTATAGTCAGTGTGTCATCACTTCATGCTGCTTACACAAGAGACTTCTGGTCCCACCGATTACAGCCAAACCGATCATATTTCTGGAAAGTAATTTTGGGTCAATTTTTTATTTAAAAATTGGGCACTAGAATTGCTAAGTTAATCGTAATACTGTTATTTTTCAGCTGTACTGATTCCAAAGTAGCGTTTATTTTTCAGACACCATGTTTTGATTTTTAGTGCTATGAGTTTTTAGTAATGAGATTTTGAACCGACCGGTGCAAGTCAGATCAGCTCTCCTTCGTCAGTTGAACTGTTACGTCAGAATGACTATGCATGACTGTGTTTGGTTTAGTCTTACAAAGAAGCGTTCGTTCGACTGAAGTCGCCCGTTCTTTCTCTACTCGGAGACGCCGGTGTGCTGTTGCAGTCGTATTTTTTCGGCTCGGAGAAGTTCATCACCACCGATTCCAGCGGCTACACCTTTGTCAGGTCGGAGCTGCAACTTTGGATGCAGGTGCATTAACTGTCTTGCCTTTTCTATGTAATTTTGCATCTCCTCTCCGCAGGACTACAACTTGAAATATGTGGACATTGTGGAGGAGAGCATGCGGACAGAGCTCAGTTCTCTGCGTAGAGCCAACGACGGGTCATTTAAGCGCTTCTCATCAAATCGGTAGGCTTTAAGAGCCAATGCACGTAAAAAGGGTAAAATCATGTAAAGTAGCTATGTCAGGGATTTGGACCAAGTGGTGTTTTTTAGTTAGTATAAGAGCAGAAACGACCACATGCGAGATGGTTTTTGCATATTCCTCCATACAGCAGAGTTATGACATTTTTTGTGATTTTTGCTCCAAAAATCGTTTTTTGCCCATAACTTTCTAACCAGTGGTCCAAATTTAACCGCGAATACATCAAAAGATGTGTCGTTCTTTGTACAATCTCCTGATAAAATCTCAACTCCATTTCTTTTTCCCCTCTCGAATTATTCGCGAAAAATCGGTCAAAAAGACCCCAACTTTGAGGTCATTTTTCTCGCTTGGAGGTGCCTACCTAGAGGCGCGATCTGGTGGACCTAATAGAGCAACACCTGTACTATAAGAGTGTAAAAAAATTATCATGGGCATTTTTGATTTGCGCGAAAAAATTGAGCTCAAAGTTTCGAAAAGTGCCAAAATTGAGCATTGGTTTCCTCGCAAATTCGCGTTAATCA
Source organism: Sabatieria punctata (assembly GCA_030248155.1). Lineage (NCBI taxonomy): Eukaryota > Metazoa > Nematoda > Chromadorea > Araeolaimida > Comesomatidae > Sabatieria > Sabatieria punctata. The sequence goes on from JASANB010005707.1 coordinate 55,362, forward strand.
AAGCATACATAGCGCTTCTGGGAGCGTCTGAGAGTCTGAAATACAGTCGTTCAGTAAGAATTGAATCCAGTGCTTTGCTATTGTGCAGTAAATGCTTCTTTTTTTGGAAGAACTGGTCAGACAGGTTCCTTTAGCTTGACAAGGTGAAGCTTGAGTTCTAACACGATACATTACGCTATTTGTTGCTAAACTTCCTAAGCGAATATTTTGACTTATTGCTTTGTGCAAGCTTTTAGCCAAGATCCAATCATAGTATGTAATTACCAGTTGTGTTCTGTAGTGATCGCTTTATAAAGTTGATCCTGGCACCGACCAACGAATGGGTTAGCTCAGTTTCTTTTCAGTGTGCTTTTTGTGTACAACACACTTTTTACTTTGCGGCACGTAGTCGCCATCTAATGGCCCAAACGCCGTGGTGGCCATCGTTGTGTATGTAGTTCTCAGGTTGGGTCGGACGTACTATGGCTCAATTATTAGAGCTATTGACCCAATTTATCCCACAGTCGTCTTTTTTCCCAGATGCTGTGGACAAAGTTGTTCATATACTAGGCACAGGGTTGTGCCTTGCCTTAGCTGCCATCTGTTTGGTACCCGCTACCACAAGCATGCCCATAACTTGCAGAGCGCCTGCTGAATATTCAGGTTTACTTTCTTCAACACTTACAAATTAACTGGTCATAATTTTATCGACTTTTTCGGTTTGATTTTCTAGGGAACTGGATAGACTATAAGGACCTTGATAGATCCAATTTGGCCAGTTTGGAACGAAAGTTTGAGACCGACAGTGATTTTACAATATCGGATGAAAAGCTGTTTCACAAGGCTGTTTGTTAACAACCCGACAGAAGTTTTTGCGCAGCTGAAGATGTGTGTGCGTTAGGAGGGGCCGTGCAAAAATCAAAGTGACCATAATTTTTATTGTTTTCTATCTACAGTACAGGTACGTGTAAATAGTCTTGCTTTAAAGACATCAGCTTACATTTTCTCAATTTAACTTTGATAAACACGTTTAGATTTGATTCAACTCCAAATTTCGAAAATTTGGGAGGGGGTAGGTAGGGTAGCCAAAATCACGACGTAATTTCGGGTTAGGGGTCGGCAAATTATTACGCCCATTACTGGCGGAGCGGAGGTCCGAAAACGGCCAAAAATGCAATAATACGTAATTATTGCACACTCCCTTACAATTTTTTTGGTTGTGACCTATAGTACTTCATCACTGTGAATTCAATATATGTACGTTTGCGTAGGAGTCTGTGCCATTCAGATAGCTTTTTCCATTCAGCTGACTTGTTGACATCAGATGCGTACTTAATATCTGAACCACATGAAATATGCTTGTCTGAAACCAGACAGACGTGGTGGTGCTCCATTTCCTTAAAAATAAACATAATTTATTAATACATACTGAAATATCAAATTTGTTTTATGGCTACAAGCAATACAATGTGAAGCAAGCTTCCTTCTATTTATGCGTATCAAGAGTAAACAGTCAAAAAGTCAAATTTAAACCCCACTATATTATACTTCAAGAACACTAATAGTTTTACGTACCAGAAAATTTATCCACCGAATGTGCTCAACACTAAGAGCGCCGCTACATCCTGCTGCCGGTCTTTCCCATGAACACTGCGCTCAGTTTAAAGCACGGATTAGTTACTTAGTCACTGCAACTAGCCGTAAACAGCTTCAAAAAACATAACATATCTGCTTACATAGTGACAAAACGTACGTAGATACACTCTATAGAAAGTGTTGACACCTTGTCAAGCTAAAGGAACCTGTCTGACCAGTTCTTCCAAAAAAAGAAGCATTTACTGCACAATAGCAAAGCACTGGATTCAATTCTTACTGAACGACTGTATTTCAGACTCTCAGACGCTCCCAGAAGCGCTATGTATGCTTTGATTAACGCGAAAATGCGAGGAAACCAATGCTCAATTTTGGCACTTTTCGAAACTTTGAGCTCAATTTTTTCGCGCAAATCAAAAATGCCCATGATAATTTTTTTACATTCTTATAGCACAGGTGTTGCTCTATTAGGTCCAGCAGATGACGCCTCTAGGTAGGCACCTCCAAGCGAGAAAAATGACCTCAAAGTTGGGGTCTTTTTGACCGATTTTTCGCGAATAATTCGAAAGCGGAAAAAGCAATGGAGTTGAGATTTTACCAGGAGATTCTACAAAGAAAGACACATCTTTTGATGTATTCGCGGTTAAATTTGGACCACTGGTTAGAAAGTTATAGGCAAAAAACGATTTTTGGAGCAAAAATCACAAAAAATGTCATAATTCTGCTGTATGGAGGAATATGCAAAAACCCTCTCGCACGTGGTCGTTTCTACTCTTATACTAACTAAAAAACACCACTTGGTCCAAATCCCTGACATAGCTACTTTACATGTCTTCCAGGCGTTTTACCCTTTTTACGTGCATTGGCTCTTAAGCAGCATTGTAACAAACAAACTACGTACAGGGTGTCCCAAAAATGACAACAAATTTCCGTATTTCGACAAAATAAGCTGAAGTTTCGAACACTTGTGCCCAAATAGTGGGAATTTTGTTTGTTAAAGTTTGGTGCATCAGGTTTAACCCAATCCTGAGAAATTAAAGAATAAATGAAATTGGGTAATTTTAGCGTGAAAATTGAAACTTTTCTTGGTTTGGGATAAGTCTGACGTACCAAACGGTAACATTGTTTAGGCAGATAAGTTTCAAAATTCAGCTTATTGGGTCAGAATTTGCGTTCGTTGCAGAGTGCTTTCTGCCAGCTGTCGTCTGCCGCCGCATCCATTGGGTCAGTTGGTGGAACACCCGACCGGCATATTCTTGCTGTCCGAAGACAATCTAATACAGGGTCTATTTGATACAGTACAATTCGGCGGCGTCGAAACGGAGACGCAGCAGAGAGCAATGAAAGCGGCCATTTGGGCGCTCGGCCACTTGGGCAGCAGTTCGGAGAGTCTGACCACACTGCTGCCTCAAGAGACAGTGCCGATTATCGTCAAGCTGGCCGAAGAGTGCCCGGTGCTGTCGATCAGAGGCGTGGCTTTTTGGGCACTCAATTTGATTGGTCTGTGTGCGGAGGGCGCACTGCGATTGGTGGAGATCGGCTGGGAGGCCAATTCGTTCGTGGTGAACGAGAAGGACGTGGCCAACGCCGACAGCCACGGCCGGTCGCGCAGCGAAACTATTCTGAGCAACTTTGAGAGGGAAATCACGCTGTCAGAGGTGTTCGTCCAGTGTTGTCAGTCGGCGTCGGGCCAGGTGGAAAGCGAGCGACAAAGCAAACGAACCTCCGTCCACTTGAGTTTGCCCGCCAAAGACCCGAAACAACGCAGCAGCTCGGTGGGCGCCGAGGCCAGACGGCAGTCTCTGCTCGATTCTGTAAGTTGCGCTCACTACCTGCACGCCGGTTGCCCCGCCAATCTGCTTTGCCAAACTTATTCAAGTTGCGAAGCTGGCGCATGCTTTTTAAGATAGTTAATTTTGTGCTATTTGCTACAACGCAGAGCGCGGTCTGCATAGACCTGATGAGACAGGCAAGGGTTGCAGCACCGGTACAATATGGTTTTGTCCTCGATCGAGGTCTCAGGTATCGGTGCCGTAATAATGATACCACGTAGAGGTATGATATGGATGAAAGTGATACCTTACACTGTCCCAGTACTAACTAAGTTTCCGTTACCTACCGTAATGGTACCGTACTTGAAGTTGAACGGATACCATAGATTCCTGAATGTAAGACGAAGATTTGTGGACATGTGATCTCTCTTCATGTCAGAAAATCCGCTAAAATTGTATGTGATGCGATCACGTCACTGCATCGGCTGATCCGATGTTCGGGGCCTTACGCCTTACAGCCCCACGATCAGACCTCTGCGGTCCATTTCGCAACCCCCCGTTGTCGTTATCTCGGACGCTTTTCCCTTCTTTCACTGCCCGGCCACTCCTAGCCATGCTGTTGGGCTGTAGGCGCTAGCGAGCGCCTGGCGTGTTGACGTCATGGTGATATCAGCTCCCGACGTCCGCTTGGTGCGCCCGGGGAGTGGCCCCCAGGCATAGTTGGCTTTTAAGACAGCTCCTGACGCCATTGATCTTCTCCTCCCACGCAGCATGCTTTGTCCGTGCAATGGCAGATCCAGTCGGTTCCCAGTTATCTACTCGCTGTCACCGGCTTTCGGTGGCCTAGGTGGGCTTTGAAGTCAGACTGGTTTCGAACCCACTACAACCCTAGGGATGCAGGGGCCGCCGTGACTAGAGGATAGCGAGCTAGCCACTGAGCCAACTTAGCCACTGTGACTGCATTGTGTTCTTAGACGGAGAAAGCAAAGAGTCGTTCAGCGTCGATCACCCCGAACGCTCTGTGGACGTTGCAGTCGACGAAGAAACCGAGCCGTGTACCGTCGTCGGTAAAGTGAGTTCGGTTGTTGACGTCTGCAATGATAACAGCTGTAGGTTGGTTGTTTAGAAGCGCTGCTGTGGAGGTTAGAGGCAGGAAGGCGTCGCAGGCTTCCGTGTCATCCACCAGTGGGTTCGGATCGTTTGGCGACACTCAGCTGGACATTCCGTCTCCCTTAGCTAGTGATGTCTTGTCGCCTGTCAGCAATTCTGAATCACTTCGTAATCCTGCTGCAGCTCCCATTCCTAAAGTACGTCTTTGGTCACCAACACTTTGCCTTCAACTACGTACTACATTACTGTTCACATGTTTGCTGAAGGTCTTGGCCTATGCCACATCACACACAATACGTCAAACAAGCAAAAACCAGAATGTAGTCTTAGTCAAACGCTCGCCACAAATTTCAAACGATCGGCTGTAGTCATACATGTAACAGGGGGGTCTGGTCCCCCACCCGTCTTTAGGCCAGACCCCCCCCCCCGATGGGCACCCTCCCCCCCGAGACGATTTCGCCGACCCCCCTCCGATTTTTCTGGCAAGAAAATTTTTGAGCAAATCTTTGCATTTTTTTACAACTTCAGACACAAAAATTGCCAAAATCGCCTGCAAAACAGCACTTTTTAGCTGTATTTCAGCCCAAATTAGCGATTTTTAGCCCAAAAATTGCGATTTTTTCGATTTTGGAGCGTTTTTTAGTGCCCTACCCCCCTCCAAAAATTTTGGCTCAGACCCCCCCAACCCCCCTCCCCCCTTCGGCGGATGACCTGTTACATGTATGGCTGTAGTGCGATCACAAGAGCATGGCGAATGCAATACAGAGAATGCGCAATACGTGCCCATCAGTGAGCGTGCGTCGATCTTTCATTGCTGAACCAGACAAGCTAGGGCTATTATCAGAAAAGAAGACTACTCGCTGGGCAAAATTACTAAAATTGGATTTGGAAGCTAAGCTAGGTGAAACCAATGCGTAAAATTAGAAAATAGGTTCGGTTGCTACGCGTGTGTCTACGTAACTGCTCTGGTGTAGGCGGTGATCCGGTCTCGAAAGCGAGTGTTATCAGTGAACGATCAGGAACATTTTCATTCATCGTGGAAACTGAGAACTCGGTTGGGATTGCAAGCAGCCGCTCGTCTCCCACGCCATCTGCCGGGAGTGCTCAGCGAACTCAGACTACACTCCACTCGGCTGAATGAGCACAGACTGCTCAGCGACCAGGAAGCTTCCGGTAACTCTTTTTCTTAGTTTCTGTTGCTATATTAAAAAGTTTCTCTTTTTCATACAAGTAACTGCCCCCACCGACTAGTGTCACACACCCCAGACCACTTCCTCCCTCCGTTTTTTTGCGAGCCGCATTTTTCGTGCCACATGGCTAGTGCGGGACCTGGAAAGTCTTGAAGTCAGTAAAAAGAACCATTCACTCACAGTGTTTTTCTGCAAAACAGAGCTCTCCTAGGCGGTATGTTTTTGTTCTTGCACACCTTTCTTGATTCCAGCGTGCGTTTCTTGTTAAAATGAGTAGAAAACACTGATTTTTTTAGACTTGACATTTCTACTTTTACACTGTTTTCGTCTAATATTTGAACTTGCGTATATCGGGTCAAGGAATTTCCTTCCAAAACCCGCACGAACCCTAAACGATTTCTTTGCAGTTTTTTTTACAATTTCAGACAGACACGAAAAAAATTACCTATAAACATACATGGACTAGGAGGTTTGGGGGTTATACCCCTCTAGCTAGAAAGGCCACCCCCGGGACAGTTTAGGGAACCCCCTCCCGGTCCAAAAATGCAAGTACTAGTACCGGCTCCAGTACCAACAAACTGGCTAAGAAATAACTAATTTTTAGCTTAAAATTCACTTGAAAAGCCTATTGACACCAAATTTAGCGTTTCATCTGCTGATGTTTAAGAGAAATGTATGGCTTAAATTAGTCTTTCTCAGCGTTTTTACCCCGGAAATGCGATTTTAAGCGATTTTTATGGCAAAACGGCTTCTAAAGACACCGATCATTGGCTGATGATCTGTTACATTTATACGATACGTACCAAAATTATGGTGAGAGTGCTTAGGACTGGACGTTTGGAAGGCAATAGAGAGAGACACGGATCTTCGGTTGCTGGGGATGCTGCAGGATAACCAGGACGAGCGGGGCGCTGAGATGTCCGAGTACGACGACGTAATTTTCAGCTACAAGTGCACCTGGCCCGAACTGACCAATAGCGATCCCCTTCCGCCGGCTGTGCCCATCAGCTCCCGCACCAGAGCTCACCTTGTCTTGCCGGTCGACCTGCGACAGATCACTTGGGTGGTGGATTCTTCAGTCTATCGGTCACACTCGGTCCGTTGTTTCAGGGCGTGGCAGTGAGTAGCGTCGACCGACTCGATCTTGGTAGTTTGTTGTCGATTTTTACAAAGAACGATGTCGCTGAGGAAGCTCCAAGTGCGCTGATCACGTCTCGCTTGATCTCCGTCTCCTCCTACAACAGGTACACTCACTCACTGACCTCTACTTGGAGAGTCTTTCAATGACAATGAGGCTTTTTTGCTGTGGCACCGGATACGTGCCTCTGAGGCAAAAACCTTGATAGCCGAAAAACGGACTTTTTGGCTTGCTATCCTCTCAACGCCCCATCAGCCGCTGCTACCTCCTCAGCCCCCCTAACGATTTAAAAATTTACCACCCCCTCAGCCGAAATGTTAACCCATCTCTTGTACCAGACATGGGCAAACGGGGCTGAAGCGATTGACCCCCTCAGACTCTGACCTACCCCCTCAGCCGGCCGCCACCCCTCAGAATTTTGTGAAAGAATTTTCTATAGGGAATTATGATAAAAGTATGCACTGGATTAGGTGTAAATCAGCTCAGAATAGCTTATTTAACCTATTTTAGCTAAAAATGAGCCAATAGCCAAAAAACCTTGATTTTAGCCAAAAAGCTGAGTTTTTGGCGTACCATCCCCTCACCCCATTAACCGCCGCTACCCCCAACCGCCCTTAGGATTTGAAAATTTACCACCCCTCAGCCGAAATGCTAGCCCATATCTGTCTGGTACCATAGCACCGCTACCGTACATGTACTAAGAGGTTTGGGGGTTACTCCCCAAACCGAGTTTGGCGTTTCCACTGCCGATTTTTAGCCTCCTTACTGAAAAAACGTGCTAAAAACGATTTCCAGGCGCTTTGGAGATTTGTTGATTTTTGGACCCACTCTGGGCAAACCTCCTCGACCCTCCACCTGACGTAAAACCGCGCTTTCCCTCTCCCCGGGCCTGTACATGAATGACTAAAGATGTGTGTGTGTGCAAGCCAATGCCGGTCGGCGAATATTTAGTGCAGACGAGACGAAATAAAGTGATGTAGTAGAGTTAGAGTAGAATGTGAAGAGTGTTTAAGAACGAACAGTGAAGTGGCGGGCGTCAGTCAGCACAAGTCGGAGTTGTGTCTGCACTGCGCGCCGAAGGGAAATAGCCAGTTTTCGGTGGGCGAGGAGTCGGGCATCGAGGACTCCTTCTCCGAGCCTGCACGCTCCAGAGCCGGAACACACGTCAGTCAGGCCAGCAGCACATTCAGCGGAGACGACGGTAAGAAGCGCTGGCTCAGCTGCTAGACAACGACCGACCGGTTGCAGCCGAATACTCCACCGAAGACTCGGGCACTTGGCGCACGCTCAGTCAGGACCAAATCCGCAAAGAAGTGCTGACACTGATTTGTATGCTGGACGTGCGGAGACGGCATGCTGAGCAGACGCTAATCAAGTAATTTGCAAGGTCTCTCTGCACTGCTCTCTGTCATTTCTTCTTTAGACTGCGACAGGAACAGGCGTTTTCGTTCCAGTCTCTCTGTCTCTACTGCGACGTATGCTGTCTGATGGCCAAGTACCAGTTTCAGTTCAGTTCCCGTCGCTTCGTTCAGGAAATGTTCCAGGAAGTTAATTTCAATGAGGTAATTGGTTTCTGCACCTCCACCACAATCTGTCTGTAAGATGTACTTAGTTGACCCTTACAAAATCAACACTACTACAGTCAGGCACTTAACGCCGTTTATGGTACCGACACCATACATGTAACAGGGGGTCTACCCCCCACCCGACTTAGGCCAGACCCCCGGATGCCCCCCCCCCCACCGAAACGATTTTCCCGACCCCCCTCCGATTTTTCTGCCAAGTAATTTTTTGAGCAAATTTTTGCAATTTTTTACAATTTCAGACACAAAAATTTCCAAAATCGCTTGTAAAACAGCACTTTTTAGCTGTATTTCAGCCGAAATTAGCGGTTTTTTATTATTTTTAGCCCAAAAATAGCGATTTTTTTCGATTTTTGAGCGTTTTTTTAGTGCCTGACCCCCCTCCCAAAATTTATATATATGGTGTCGGTACCATAAACGGCGTTAAGTACCTGACTGTACTAAGTTCTGAGATCAAGCATAGAAAGTTTAGCTCAGTTGCCCCATCCTTCTGTTCTGTGTTGCTCTGAGTCTGAGGCGAACACAACTTTGTTTAGATTGCAATCGAACAGCCAGTGTTGGCCTAAATATGAGCTGATTTCGAACAGAGATAACTGGTTTTTAGTTGCAAGACGAGCCGATGAGAATATTTTTGGGAATAGATCCGAGGACGGCCAGACTGGAAACGGTGCTGAGCGTTGATCCGCAGGAAGAAATGGAGAATGCATGACAGCCTCTTCGATGATTCGAATAGTTAATCTAACTGTGATACACAATTCTATGATCAGTTATGCACTCACTTGCCTTAGCTTATTCTGTATTCGTCTGTGTGGCTTTACCAAGTACAGTATTATTGCCGTTTGTATACGTTTTGTTTTCACTTGTAGTCATTGTCTGATACTCTTGCTGATTGTTGAACCCAGGGATATGATTCTTCTTACAAAACGGTCTTAAGAGAGCTTGTTAAACTTTACACTTTGTTTGCTGCTGCTTGGATTGATTGATGGTTTCCACCGCGTCTGTGTATCTTTTTATTCTTCTGTCATTGTGTCTTAAACGTTTAGTTTGTATCAGATTCTGTAGTTTTCTGACATTTATCTCGTCTGACTTGAAGCAATGGCTGACCAGGAAATGGAAGTCGACTTGCCTGCAGAACATAAGAAAAAGCGTTTTGAGGTATTTACGAGCCGGTCTTTAACTCGTCTAATTAGTATTGGGAGTTGAAATTTTGACTTACACCGAGGGGGCCAACCCCCTCAGCCCACTCTTTGCCCATGTCTGACTACTACCACGCCGAGTTTGGACCAGATCGGTGAAAGTAAAAATTTTAACTCCCAATAGGGGCTTCAGTGAAGGTTCGATCGTGCCAGAGACTGACTCTTAAATGTCGTGCCTAAATTTAATTTTATTGATTGAATTCATGGGTCGCACGACCACTGAACCCAAAATTTCGCTTTTTTGACAATGTTTTTGTCGAAGAACTGTTTTTCGGTCAATTTACAGTATAGATAAAAAAATGTCCCATCGCTTTTTCGGCCTTCACTCAAACGTTTCGTTCTCAGTCACTTCTTCACCGATTTGGCTCAAATTTTCAGCAAAAATTAACAACATGGTTGGCTAAATATTCTGCAAGTTTAGTGCCAAAATTCCGACTCATACTGGTTTTATGACCCGAAAACTAGGAATGAGGTTGGTCCACGCAAATTTATTTTTTTTCGGTAATACAAGGAGTACAGTCCTGAAACTTGCAGGAATGATTGTTGTTGCTACTGGGCATAACATACTAAGCGGGCAGCCCTGTAGCTCAAAGGGCACTAAAATGGGGGAATTTCAAAAACATGAGTGAAAATCCCATAGTTAAGAAATCTGCACCTTCTAGAATCAAAGCACTGAATCTGTTGTTAATCAACATAGATTGTCGCAGGAAGTTCGACAAATAAATGGACCTGATATTTAAGCTCTGTTCCACACCATAGTAACCATCCCTGCAGCGTTTTTTGAAAATTGAAAATCTTTAGAATCGTCATTTTGCCGGTTTTACGAAGAAAAGTCATATTTCGTCATGTTTTTGAAATTCCCCCATTTTAGTGCCCTTTGAGCTACAGGGCTGCCCGCTTAGTATGTTATGCCCAATAGCAACACCAATCATTCCTGCAAGTTTCAGGCCTGTACTCCTTGTATTCCCGAAAAAAATTAAATTTGCGTGGACCACCCTCATTCCTAGTTTTCGGGTCATAAAACCAGTATGAGTCGGAATTTTGGCACCAGACTTGCAGAATATTTAGCCAACCATGTTGTTAATTTTTGCTGAAAATTTGAGCCAAATCGGTAAAGAAGTGACTGAGAACGAAACGTTTGAGTGAAGGCCGAAAAAGCGATGGGACATTTTTTTTTATCTATACTGTATTTGTCCAAAATTCGATTTTGCACCTGTAGTAAGGCAACTACGCACGGAGACCTGGCTGTCCCCCTGACCTGCTGAGCATGCACATGTCAGCCAAAAGTAGTAAATTTGGTTCAGATTTATAAATTTTATAAAAACCAAAATTAGTGATTGTTCACGTAAAATTATCTTAAAATGCTGTAAAATATCGATTTTTATTCTTTATTATCAGTTACAGAAAACACAGAAACTGAATATATAGCTGAAATAGCGAAATTAACCGAATAGTGCCGAAACTCGGTTGTATATTGTAGAGAGAAACACGTTTATTAGCGGAATGGATACAACAATGAGTCAAAGGAATGCAAAGGCTAAATATAAATCTCTTTCATCATTTAAGCGGTAGTGATTTACTGTAGGTGAAGAAGTGGAACGCAGTGGCGCTGTGGGCGTGGGACATCGTGGTGGATAACTGTGCTATTTGTCGCAATCACATCATGGACTTGTGCATCGAATGTCAAGCCAATCAGGTATGTGGTCCTTTCTACCATACATACGTACATTCCAAAAGATCACTTTGCTCTGCTCTGCTCTGCTCTGCTTCTTTGTCAAACTTTTTGAATTCACCTTCACCCTAGCATTCTTTGTGTCGCAAGAGTCTGCACTCTGACCATTTTTTCTTTTTGTCTTTAACTCTTCAGCTTCCATCATTCTTTTGGTTCGCTGTCTGTGCCCCTTCAGTCATTGCCATACATGCAACAGGTCATCCGCCGACGGGGCTGGGGGGTCTGGCGCCGGCTAGGGGTCTAAGTCAAAACTCCGGGGGTAGGGTACTAAAAACGCTCAAGGTTCCCGAAAATCGTGATTATGACCTGAAAATCATAAAAAGGCGCTAATTTTGGCGGAAATACGGATATGAAGGACTATTTTAGAGACAAGTTTAGTGTATGAAATTCTAAAATCAATCGCAAACATCTGTTAAAAAAATTACTTCCCAGAAAAATCGGAGGGGTGGGGTAATCGGCTCGCCATCCCGGATCGGGGCGCCTGACCTACAGTATGTCGGGTGGGGCATACCCCCAGACAGACATGGGCAAACGGAAGCAGGGGGTCGACCCCCCTCAGGAACGTCGCTATCGCCGCTCAGGAATTTTTTGGAGCAATTTTGTATAGAAATTTATGATAAAAGTATGCCTAGATTAGGTTAAATGAGCTCAGATTATTTTAACCTATTTTAACGAATAATAAGCCAAAAAACCTTGATTTTAGCCAAAAATCGGACTTTTTGGCTTACCATTCTCTCAGCCCCCATCAGCTGCCGCTAGCCCCCCTCAGGATTCGAAAATTTACCACCCCTCAGCCCAAAATGTTAGCCCATGTCTGACCCCGACCCCCTGTTACATGTACGATCAGTGGTGCAATATTGCTGATCTGTTCTTGGCAGTCGGATAGACCGAGTTGGTTGTTAGGCGAGCGTTACGAGTGAAGAGTGCACGGTGGCTTGGGGAGTGTGCAACCACGCCTTTCACTTCCACTGCATCTCGCGTTGGCTTAAGACGCGTCAAGTGTGTCCGCTGGACAATCGCGAGTGGGAGTTCCAGAAGTAATCCTTCTCTTAGTAATTAGTCCCACCTATGCTTGTGTCTATTCTTTTCAGGTACGGTCACTGAAACACGCGCGGTGATTTTTGTAGATCCTTGGCTCTGCTGAATGGTGATCCGCTGTGCTAAATTTGCCGATCTTTTCTGCACTTGGCATTGTATTAATGGAGCATGTAAACAGCGTGCGCGTTTCATTTCCTAAGAGACTGAGTAAAATTCTCTAACACTGTACTGCGGTCTTCTTTTACTTGAGAAAGAGCTATGTGCAAGATTCCCTGCTGTGTTTCTGGAAAGCTAAGTAAGCTAAAGTAACGTAAGTTTGGTTTTTCGTTGGTCTCGTCAGCTTGTGCCAGTGTATGAACGTTTATTGCGTGCAACAAGGTTTTATTAGTCATTAGCTGCTCTTTTCAGGCTACGGACAGTACGTACATTTATTTGCATAACTAGTGGTGGCTACGTGTAAGTGAGAAATAAAATACAGAAGTGGTTGTAGTAACAAAAACAGCGTCACACTTGACTGAGCAGATCGATCAGAGAGTTGGAGTGCGGCAGTCGCGGTCACCAGCAGAACCGCAACAAGGGTCGTTAGGGAAGTCTTGCCTACAGCTCTCTGCATCGTTCTCCACTGAATGCATTGTCTATAGACACAACAGAACTGGGCCATTACCAGAAACAACTTACATCCGCCGCATTTGCGGAAACAGGCCAACATGCAGTTTTCCTCTTTGGTGCAGTCCCTGCAGATCTCAGCACATCTGGCCGCTCTTTTTAGCGGCTCCACGTATCGAGCACTATGCGGGTCGGGCAATTTGCAATAACCTCTGGGGTCGGAACCGCAACATGTGTCATCAGGGAAGTCTTGCTTGCAACTGTTGACATCACTGGGCACTGTACAAGCAGTAGACAATTTTAGCATCAAAGATATAGCAAAGGTACTGTACGTACAGTCAGTGCATTTTTGCTGACACTGCCGTTGACAGACACTGTCCGACTTGCAGCCGTCGCAGAACTGCACACACCTTTTCACCTTCTCCTTCAGCAATTGGTCGGCACTCTGACACTCTCCACAGCAAAAGCCCTTGTCTTCCAGACAGTCCTTGTGGAGATGACCGCCGCTCTCTGAAACCACTCGACTTTTACCTGTTGCATCCTTTCTATGGCGGCAGCTTACTTTCTATGCAGGCAAAGAAGCAGGTATTGCGGTCGGAGCAGCGCTCACAACGTCTGCAGGACCTCCAACACTGGCACTGCTTGTCACGACACGCCTGGTGCAACTGAGACTCACCGAGCCGAGCCAACAACACGCACAGCAGAAACACTGGTGCACCCGTCTAAACAGACAGAAACACTGCTAAACCAACCTAAAGCTGATGCCAAATGCATGCCTTCATCAATGACAACCACACAACACAACGCACAATCCAAGAATGCCTTTCACAAACAATATTACGTAAGATAAAAAGCACGTCACAGATTCAAATCCAGTCAGAACCATCAAATTCTCACTTAAAAGCTTTTATTTAATTACAGTAAAGCCTATGTTACTATGCAGCATTGAAAAGTTGTAAAATTTGCCTACTACACTATAAGATCCAGTCAGGACCATCATATTCAGTCTTGGCTAAACGAGAGTTTTCGATTGAGTACAATAACATCTATCTATATATATGCACCATTCAAAAGTTATAAAGTTGTGGAACATACTGCCTATACTCACTTCTGTACCAACCTTGTGGGGGAAAACTACACGTACCCCAAATAAAGGGCCGCTAACCCTAGCAGGACAAGCAATCCAAATATACCGGTAGGCTTCACCTAACCCATCTAGGAGATATTTTCACTCTCTTTCTAATGAAACCAAAATTAAAACTATTAGAAGTCGGCAGTTTGTGTAAAAATGAATCACACCGTAAAAAATTACCCAAAAATAGATTTTCGCGTCTAAAAAAGAAAGCAAAAACAAAGAACCTATGCATTAGAAAGCCCCTATCATTTTACCTGGACAAACACCCCCAACCACTGTCCTAGCTAGAGTTCTCCATTAAGCAGGAAACACGATCACAGTTGTGCATTTTTTACCTGGACTAGTTTTCGGGTCACTAATCAAGAACAACTAAACTTATGATTCGATAAGCATGACGCACGGATGCTCTCGTTTGGAACAACCACAACAATTTGGAACTAACGGTTTCTACTTAGAACTATGATCAGGTTTTAGGCTCCAACTTAGGTTGGGGATTAGGCTTAGGATTGGATGAAGTTAGACTAACTTTTTGGGTCAATCTTAGTCTTATGTTAATGGGGTAGGGTTTTTCGCTAATGGGGACAGTGTGCTATAATCAATGTTTTCTCAGAAAAAACTGTTTGAGTTTACTTTTTTAACGAAAAAACAGCAGAAGCACTTAGCTGCAGTTGCCGTACTAAATGTCCTCTAATGAGTCTGTTCTCGTTAGACCACTGTCAGCGGTAATGTTCTGCTCGTCATATTAGTCGGCATATTTTATAATCTCACGTAAAACGAGCGAAACGTATGTACATACGTACAGTACATGTCAAAAATAACAAACTGAGCCGAGTGACTAGTGACTCTGTGCTAGAATAAGATCCATATAAGCCACGCTGATTAGATTCTCCTTTTTTATACTTAATTTCTGCGTGATCGCTTCTGCAACAGCTTCGCCATTTTCTGCTGTTTGACCCTACTCAAGCAGAACCTGAAATAAATCACGAGTACATGTCTTTCAAATCAGCATACACATATTACTGTAAGTGTTAGTACAAAAAGCCAGAGATTTCTAGATACCGTAGCCATTATCACATGACACTACTGAACCGTGCGGTATCTCCTCAGCATTGCAGTGCCATGCATGTCGAGTAATCCGGAAGAGGAAGGAGGAAGCAAGGTCAACAACACAACAACTTCTGATGAATTTTTGACAGAATTACTGAGCAAGTACTGTACGTATACAAATTTTTGTTTCATACTTGATCATTGTGTGTGTCCAGCTGTGCTATTTTGTGTTTTGTGTTATACGATGGCCGATCCACAACTCATCGAACAAGTGGTCAGTTAGTTTTCATTCTGATTTGCCATAGACTCAGTTGTACATTGAGCCTGCTTTGTTTTAGCGCCATATTTTTCCAGAGTTGGATCAGAACTGGTTCGACAGTCTGGCCGACAATCCTAATGCTGCACTCGTTCTTCAACAGCTACTCGAACAGGTACTCGTATGCGGTACCGCTAAGCAGTATGTCTGACTGTCGGTTGCACATCTTCTGTTGTAGTACGTCCAGACTGAGGGACAGCGGTGGGTCGATGTGCCACCAATCGATTCGCAGCGGCCTGTCAGAGGGCGAAGAGGACAAGGCGCTGCCGCAGCACCGATCCGTCTGCCACCGTATTTCGTGCCCAATAACCTCGTAAACTTGACTGAGGGCGAGATAACGTCGGACTGTCAGATTAGTCCAAGAGGCACTCAGCAGTACTTGCTGGCGATCAGCTTTCTCTCCAACTACTTCCGTCGAGTCCGTCAGCCTTTGAACAGTCCAGTTGCAAAGTAAATGTGTTGTTTCAGTTTCGGTTCTACAGTATCGCCAAGCTGATGATTGCGCACAGATGGAACATGTTGAATTCGGCCAGATGTCTGCACAACTACGTCTCACGACCAGACTTTCACTACCCACCCATGTATGCGCGCGCCCCGACTATTACGATTGACGTGCGGAAGCGTAAGTGCTCGTCTGTGACCACGTTATCATAGACTTGCGTTTTGGTTTCAGCGGACGGAAGCCTGAAAGGCGTGCCAATGAAATTCACCAATCGGCCGCGGGCACTGCGTCCACTGAAGAATCAGCAACGCTTTATGCAAACTCAGTGGAACGTGTTCAAACGGGAGTGTCTGTGGACGCAGCAGGGGCAGACAAGAACCGAAACCACTGCGGCCAGTGTTCCCAGCGGTCCGCGCCCCGCCATCGACTGTGGCATTTGTTCGCAGTCAAGCGCAGAGGTCTCTCTCCTTCAAGACATACTGTAGTTCAACACGTTTTCAAATTATTTTTCAGCTGTCAGCTGTTGGCGGCGGTCACCTTCACCTTCTGGCGACTAAATGCGGTCACGTCTTTTGCAATGGCTGCATTTCTCGGGCGATGGAAATTGCCGTCCCTAGCAGATGTCCGACCTGTCGACAGCCGCTCACAGGACAGAATTTTGTCAAGCTTTTGGTCTGACCTGTTGTGCATCTACTACCCACTGTTTCTCAATCGCAACCTGATTTAACTTCATCTGCTAATAAAACGGTTGTCATGCAAAATCTTTGTGAAACCTTACATTACTGTACCTCGCGAAAACATTTTATACGGCAACATGCTCGATTTTGAAATTTTGTAGTTGTGCAATCGAAAGGACGCAACGTGATTGGCATACGGTTGGACGCATATATGCAATATGCAATATCAAGCAATGCATATATGCATGGTTTTTGGCATGCATATATGCATATGCAATATCATATGCATGCAAAATTCCAATATGCAATAGTCGTATGCAAATTGACCCTGATATCAAAATTTTGCATATTTTTAGTTTGCATATTTTTTCTCAATGGTGTCGCTGACTTTTCGCGCAGTATACTTGTGTTCTGAAGAACGTTAAACGATTCAAATAGTTGTTTTATCTATTTGGCGCGGAGAAATCCATAAAGTACTCCTTAAAAAAGTACAAATTTGAAAGAGGGCAAGTTTGGCAGATATCTGGTTTTGAGCTGAGCAAAAATGAAAGAGTTTGCGAATTTCGGCAAGCACCTGATTGCTGAATGAATATCTGGAGTTTTTAGCACAATTGTTCAAACTAAGGTGGTACAATTAACATCCAAAACAGCCAAACAAACTGGATTTCTGTGTTTAGGATTGTCGCCACGTTTTAGCTAATTTTTCATCAAACTAAAAATAAATAATCTCAAATAAAAAATCCCTTGTGCAGTGGCGTATCCAGGATTTCGGAAAGGGGGTGTGAAATTTTGAAAGTGCCTGGTTGGGCCGCTACCCAACGAAGGTAAAAATATTTTTGCAAATTTTGCCTTCAGAAACGCGTTTAAAACACGTTCCAGGCTTAAATTTTTTCAGAAATCACAAGTTTTAGTAGTTTAAAGTGGCCTGGTTGGGCTTCTGCCCGACCAGGCAGGGCAAGAAAATTTTGAAAATTTAGCCTTCAAAAATGCATTAAGAGACATTCTGAGCACAAAATAAACAGTTTTGGTACATAATTCATTACTTTTGCATATTTTTGACGGACTTTATCTTCCTACCTCCACCAACGTAAAGGGGGTTTACCCACCCTACACCCCCTGGATGCGCCACTTCCCTTGTGGCAGTTTATAATCTAAATCTGTACTTTACAGAGATCAAAGCTTCTCTTTCCACTTGCAGAATGGTGATGAATGGCTTGAGACTCAAAACTCAACTCGCAAATAGAGTAGAAATCTCAACTGAGATTTTTCAGATGCTGAATTTTTTACTTTGCACAAGTAGGACAGGACAACAAACGGCTAGGTATACCACATTAGAGAGAACAAATTCGAACATGCAAACAGTAATTTAGCCAAAAATCTGTAATGTCAAACATTTTTTATCTAAAAATTACGAAATGAGCTGGTCTTTCATGCCAAACTGTGTTTCCACTCTTGTTTTTTCCAGATGGAGTCTGTATGCCTAATAAATGCTAAAGATTGTGTAGACATTCCAACCAAACTCGAAAATGCTTGGAAAACGTCCAGTTTTCGATTTCAGAACGTCTCGATAAAATATGCAAATATGCAAAAAATATGTACATATCTCATTTTTGCATGCATATGATATATGCAATATCAATATGCACCAGAGATTGCATGCATATATTCATATGCAATATCATATGCATCCCAAAAATCCGATATCATCCAACCATAGATTGGCAAAGAAAAGAAGCAAGACCTCTACCTCGAGCTCCATAAATGAACCGAGCTGGTCTACACGATCTAGATGAATTCTGGTCTGTCCGTACATATGAAGGCAACGCGTTTTCTTAACAACGCCAAGTACTCCGAGAGCTTGTCCAAGGGTTTCCTGACAGAAATTCGGGTTCTGTAGTGGTAACTGTTGTGACGAATGGAAGATAAGACGTTTACCTTGAGCTGAGATGCGTCGCTGATAGGCGTTTTGTTAAACGTGGACATTTTGGGGCTACTGTAATTTTAATAGTGAAATTTTATTTTAATTTAATATTAATATAATAGAACTAGCCGATTTTAATTTTAATTTAATATTAATATAATAGTTTCCTGTTAATTTTAATTTAGATTTAATATTAATACTATTAAATAACAATTTTAATAGTATTTTAATAGCACTTTAATAGTATATGCTAAAATCCAGTCGAAAAGTTTTGGAGACACTTCAGCGAATTGGTAAAACAACATCTTTTGCTTGAAGTTGCTAGTGTTAGGTAAAAATTTAAACAGAGATGCAACTTGGAACCATTTTTTTCTGTGGAAATCTATAACCATTCTTTTTAAAATGACTTTGTCTGAACCTGGTTTTAAATTGCATTTGAACAGAAGCAAGCCATAAAAAAACTATTGATGCATAGTTAAAGAAAAATTTTTGAAAGGAAAGACTGTTACATAGGTTATTGACTAGATTCAGGTCCATTCGTCATTCATGCCTATTAATGAGAAAAGCTCCACTATTTCCAACTGAAAACACATTTGAGATTCATAGGGTAGTCAGAAATCTTCACTTTTCATCTTTTTCTGAGGTAAAATTATGATTTAAATAGTATTGTAGGCAACTCCTTGATTGTTAAACAGGGTTTAACTATTAAAATGCTATTAAAATACTATTAAAAATAAATTTTAATATACAGCCCCTCTCTGCATTTTTAATTTAATTTAATATAATAGTAGGCCCTCTATTTTAATATTAATATAGATTTAATACTATTAAAATGGCACTATTAATAATAGTTTTATTTTAATATTAATATATTTAAATAACAGTATTTGGGGCCTTGTTGATCTGGCCGATTGTAGAATATCAGCTCACCGTCCGGCTAAAGTTAAACGAAAACAAGACGGTTCGTCAAAATGAGTGTATAAAACTTTAGATATTTGATCATTTTGAAGATCCTCTCAGTTTCAGAGGCAGAGACCAGACATGGGCAAGGGGGGGTTGGCCCCCCTCAGGCTCTGACCTACCCCCCCTCAGCCGGCCGCTACCCCCCTCAGGAATTTTTTGGAAGAATTTTGTATAGAAAATTATGATAAAAATATGCCTGGATTAGGTGTACATGAGCTCAGAATAGCTTATTTTAACCAAAAATAAGCCAAAAAACCTTGATTTTAGCCAAAAATCGGACTTTTTGGCTTACCACCCCCTCAGCCCCCCTCAACCGCTCCTACCCCCCCCTGAGCCCCCCTCAGGAATTGAAAAACAACTCGACTCGCGAAGAAGTTTTTGCGCAGTTCTAGACGAGTATGCATAACGTATATCTTAAAGTTATGCCCCCTAGTGCCCCTGGTTGGTGCCCAGGTAAAAAAAGTCTTCCATCGACAAGTCCACCATGCCACTGACCATCTTAAAGACCATAATACATACTGCATAATGCATACATGGGTGGGTCGTGAAAGTCTGGTCGTGAGACGTAGTTGTGCAGACATCTGGCCGAATTCAACATGTTCCATCTGTGCGCAATCATCAGCTTGGCGATACTGTAGAACCGAAACTGAAACAACACATTTACTTTGCAACTGGAGTGTTCAAAGGCTGACGGACTCGACGGAAGTAGTTGGAGAGAAAGCTGATCGCCAGCAAGCACTGCTGAGTGCCTCTTGGACTAATCTGACAGTTCGACATTATCTGGCCCTCAGACAAGTTTACGAGGTTATTGGGCACGAAATGCGGTGGCAGACGGATCGGTGCTGCGGCAGCGCCTTGTCCTCTTCGCCCTCTGACAGGCCGCTGCGAATCGATTGGTGGCACATCGACCCACCGCTGTCCCTCAGTCTGGACGTACTACAACAGAAGATGTGCAACCGACAGTCAGACATACTGCTTAGCGGTACCGCATACGAGTACCTGTTCGAGTAGCTCTTGAAGAACGAGTGCAGCATTAGGATTGTCGGCCAGACTATCGAACCAGTTCTGATCCAACTCTGGAAAAATATGGCGCTAAAACAAAGTAGCCTCAATGTACAACTGAGTCTATGGCAAATCAGAATGAAAACTGACTGACCACTTGTTCGATGAGTTGCGGATCGGCCATTGTAGAACGCAAAACACTAAACAACACAGCTGGACACACCAATAAATTTACAACCCAGCAGATTTTTTACTTTTGCAACCGTGAATCTGAACCGATTTGAATGAATCCTTTTTTGAATGAAAGACTGATAAATTCTTCAAAGATTGGTGCAATTTTTATTGAGATTCACAGTTTAGTTCTTGAGATATTTGCCTTCTAAGTCGAAACAGATTTTGGCAAAGAACAAGAGCGATTCCGTTGCATTTCATAATAAAGCAGATTCCTACTGCTAGGGCTAATGATACTTTAGTGTTGAAGTAAACCGAGTTTCGTTGTCACCTGTAAGGCCTCCAACAGCCCTTAGCAGTAGCAGAAATCCATTTTATTACGTAGTGCTGAATAATATAAAAATCCCTCTTGTTCACTGCCAAAATCACTGTTTTGAATTTGAGAGCCAATATCTCAGGAACTAAGCGGTCAGAACGAAGCAGACCAGAAAAAGCGGAACCAGGATCAGAAGAGGCAGGCGCATGTTGAAGGAGTAGAGCAAAGAATGAATGACGTGCCCGTTTGCGTACAAGTATCTTAATTCTCCTCTAATGAGTGGTGGTTGCGTCTGTCCTCGTTACCGGAGAGTGCTGCATAGGGTACCCCTCCAGATAGTGTACCCGGGGTACACCAATTGGCACTTAGTGCCGGATTGTGTACCCGGGGTACACTATTTGGAGACAGGTTTTATGTCATAGGTGTCCAGAATTTCCTACATTACGGTAGCTTTAAGGCAGTTTTTCCCATATTTTTGTGGGATTTTCAATCTTATTTGCTGACATAAACGCACAGGAATGAAACATTTGGTCAAACCACAGTCACTCACATGGCAGACACAGTGATCTGGTTTGCAAACTTGCATTTTTGCTCAGAAATTGCGAAACAAGTGGTTTAACATGATTTTGCTAAGTGCCAGTTAGTGTACCGGGTACACTAACTGGATCTCATTTCTGTTTCGGAAAATGCTAAGTGCTGGTTAGTGTACCCGGGTACCCAATGCAGCACTCTCCGGTAGGCCACTGTCGGCGGTAATGCTCTGCTCGTCATAATAGTCGGCATATTTTATAATCTCACGTAAAACGAGCGAAACGTACACGTAGCATGTCGAAAATTACAAACTCAAACCAGTCACTAGTTAGTGACTCTGTGCTAGAATAAGATCCATATACGCCACGCTGATTAGATTCTCCTTTTTTATACTTACTTCTGCATAATCGCTTCTGCAATAGCTTCGCCAGTTTCTGCTGTTTGACCCTGCTCAAGCAGAACCTGAAATAAATGCACGAGTACATGTGTTTCAAATCAAGTCAGCATACACATACACATACTGAAACTACATAACTGTTACGGCGCATTCATATTTTTGTAGAAAAAAGATCGCCTGGCGACTTTTCTGTAGAAAAACTTGTTTAAAGTATGAAACGCCCCCAAACGCCGCGCGAGATCTACAAAAATGTACAATGTACTTAAAACTTTGAACTATTTTTGTCGCCGGCCTTTTCTATGTGAAATTTTAAAAAAAACGCCATTTTTCGCAATTTTTGTAAATTTTGATCGGCCAAACCTCTGGAATGGTTTGACCTAGAAGCGCCATAAAAGCATCATTGGAGTCGCCAGAAAATCGAACTCTGCAGTCATTTCATCGCAATTAGGGAAAAAGCGAATTTTTACGTTGCGCAAATTAGTGTTCAGAGCAAACGCAGCGCAGATTAGGATTCCGGAGCTTGACCTTGTTGACAACTTGGTCCTGAGTCACAAGTCGCTCCGACGCCTCCATAAAAAGTCATTCGCAAAAAACCGCCAGGTTGCTTATTTTCATTTGAACAGACTTTTGATAGCAGCCAGATTGGTGTGATGACCCTACTTGCCGTCTCTAAGCTGACTTTCTCGCAAAATGCATCTTAAGCAGTACTGTGCATGTTCACTAATCAGGAAGAGGAAATTCTGGTTTAATACAGTATAAGAAAATGCTGTACATACTGTACGCTTACGCTGCTATGCACTTGGTCTGTCTATTATTCATTTTACTGAAGACATACATACAAATAGTATCAGTAAAAAGCCGGAGCCGCGATAAGTCAGTTAGATGAATAGAAACGTGTAGTGTGAGTGCAGTGCCACCTTGGTAAAAGGGTTCCAATGCAGTCCGCCTTCCCTCGATGGAACCCCCTGTCAAAGCGGAAGCCAAGTCACCAAACGGACATCACCCAAGGATTGTGGACCGCCTATGGATTTTTTCCGGCAAGGTCAACAACACAACAACTTCTGATAAATTTTTGACAGAATTACTGAGCAAGTACTGTACGTATACAAATTTTTGTTTCATACTTGATCATTGTGTGTGTCCAGCTGTGCTATTTTGTGTTTTGTGTTATACGATGGCCGATCCACAACTCATCGAACAAGTGGTCAGTTAGTTTTCATTCTGATTTGCCATAGACTCAGTTGTACATTGAGCCTGCTTTGTTTTAGCGCCATATTTTTCCAGAGTTGGATCAGAACTGGTTCGACAGTCTGGCCGACAATCCTAATGCTGCACTCGTTCTTCAACAGCTACTCGAACAGGTACTCGTATGCGGTACCGCTAAGCAGTATGTCTGACTGTCGGTTGCACATCTTCTGTTGTAGTACGTCCAGACTGAGGGACAGCGGTGGGTCGATGTGCCACCAATCGATTCGCAGCGGCCTGTCAGAGGGCGAAGAGGACAAGGCGCTGCCGCAGCACCGATCCGTCTGCCACCGTATTTCGTGCCCAATAACCTCGTAAACTTGACTGAGGGCGAGATAACGTCGGACTGTCAGATTAGTCCAAGAGGCACTCAGCAGTACTTGCTGGCGATCAGCTTTCTCTCCAACTACTTCCGTCGAGTCCGTCAGCCTTTGAACAGTCCAGTTGCAAAGTAAATGTGTTGTTTCAGTTTCGGTTCTACAGTATCGCCAAGCTGATGATTGCGCACAGATGGAACATGTTGAATTCGGCCAGATGTCTGCACAACTACGTCTCACGACCAGACTTTCACTACCCACCCATGTATGCGCGCGCCCCGACTATTACGATTGACGTGCGGAAGCGTAAGTGCTCGTCTGTGACCACGTTATCATAGACTTGCGTTTTGGTTTCAGCGGACGGAAGCCTGAAAGGCGTGCCAATGAAATTCACCAATCGGCCGCGGGCACTGCGTCCACTGAAGAATCAGCAACGCTTTATGCAAACTCAGTGGAACGTGTTCAAACGGGAGTGTCTGTGGACGCAGCAGGGGCAGACAAGAACCGAAACCACTGCGGCCAGTGTTCCCAGCGGTCCGCGCCCCGCCATCGACTGTGGCATTTGTTCGCAGTCAAGCGCAGAGGTCTCTCTCCTTCAAGACATACTGTAGTTCAACACGTTTTCAAATTATTTTTCAGCTGTCAGCTGTTGGCGGCGGTCACCTTCACCTTCTGGCGACTAAATGCGGTCACGTCTTTTGCAATGGCTGCATTTCTCGGGCGATGGAAATTGCCGTCCCTAGCAGATGTCCGACCTGTCGACAGCCGCTCACAGGACAGAATTTTGTCAAGCTTTTGGTCTGACCTGTTGTGCATCTACTACCCACTGTTTCTCAATCGCAACCTGATTTAACTTCATCTGCTAATAAAACGGTTGTCATGCAAAATCTTTGTGAAACCTTACATTACTGTACCTCGCGAAAACATTTTATACGGCAACATGCTCGATTTTGAAATTTTGTAGTTGCGCAATCGAAAGGACGCAACGTGATTGGCAAAGAAAAGAAGCAAGACCTCTACCTCGAGCTCCATAAATGAACCGAGCTGGTCTACACGATCTAGATGAATTCTGGTCTGTCCGTACATATGAAGGCAACGCGTTTTCTTAACAACGCCAAGTACTCCGAGAGCTTGTCCAAGGGTTTCCTGACAGAAATTCGGGTTCTGTAGTGGTAACTGTTGTGACGAATGGAAGATAAGACGTTTACCTTGAGCTGAGATGCGTCGCTGATAGGCGTTTTGTTAAACGTGGACATTTTGGGGCCTTGTTGATCTGGCCGATTGTAGAATATCAGCTCACCGTCCGGCTAAAGTTAAACGAAAACAAGACGGTTCGTCAAAATGAGTGTAATAAACTTTAGATATTTGATCATTTTGAAGATCCTCTCAGTTTCAGAGGCAGAGACCAGACATGGGCAAGGGGGGGTTGGCCCCCCTCAGGCTCTGACCTACCCCCCTCAGCCGGCCGCTACCCCCCTCAGGAATTTTTTGGAAGAATTTTGTATAGAAAATTATGATAAAAATATGCCTGGATTAGGTGTACATGAGCTCAGAATAGCTTATTTTAACCAAAAATAAGCCAAAAAACCTTGATTTTAGCCAAAAATCGGACTTTTTGGCTTACCACCCCCTCAGCCCCCCTCAACCGCTCCTACCCCCCCCCTGAGCCCCCCTCAGGAATTGAAAAACAACTCGACTCGCGAAGAAGTTTTTGCGCAGTTCTAGACGAGTATGCATAACGTATATCTTAAAGTTATGCCCCCTAGTGCCCCTGGTTGGTGCCCAGGTAAAAAAGTCTTCCATCGACAAGTCCACCATGCCACTGACCATCTTAAAGACCATAATACATACTGCATAATGCATACATGGGTGGGTCGTGAAAGTCTGGTCGTGAGACGTAGTTGTGCAGACATCTGGCCGAATTCAACATGTTCCATCTGTGCGCAATCATCAGCTTGGCGATACTGTAGAACCGAAACTGAAACAACACATTTACTTTGCAACTGGAGTGTTCAAAGGCTGACGGACTCGACGGAAGTAGTTGGAGAGAAAGCTGATCGCCAGCAAGCACTGCTGAGTGCCTCTTGGACTAATCTGACAGTTCGACATTATCTGGCCCTCAGACAAGTTTACGAGGTTATTGGGCACGAAATGCGGTGGCAGACGGATCGGTGCTGCGGCAGCGCCTTGTCCTCTTCGCCCTCTGACAGGCCGCTGCGAATCGATTGGTGGCACATCGACCCACCGCTGTCCCTCAGTCTGGACGTACTACAACAGAAGATGTGCAACCGACAGTCAGACATACTGCTTAGCGGTACCGCATACGAGTACCTGTTCGAGTAGCTCTTGAAGAACGAGTGCAGCATTAGGATTGTCGGCCAGACTATCGAACCAGTTCTGATCCAACTCTGGAAAAATATGGCGCTAAAACAAAGTAGCCTCAATGTACAACTGAGTCTATGGCAAATCAGAATGAAAACTGACTGACCACTTGTTCGATGAGTTGCGGATCGGCCATTGTAGAACGCAAAACACTAAACAACACAGCTGGACACACCAATAAATTTACAACCCAGCAGATTTTTTACTTTTGCAACCGTGAATCTGAACCGATTTGAATGAATCCTTTTTTGAATGAAAGACTGATAAATTCTTCAAAGATTGGTGCAATTTTTATTGAGATTCACAGTTTAGTTCTTGAGATATTTGCCTTCTAAGTCGAAACAGATTTTGGCAAAGAACAAGAGCGATTCCGTTGCATTTCATAATAAAGCAGATTCCTACTGCTAGGGCTAATGATACTTTAGTGTTGAAGTAAACCGAGTTTCGTTGTCACCTGTAAGGCCTCCAACAGCCCTTAGCAGTAGCAGAAATCCATTTTATTATGTAGTGCTGAATAATATAAAAATCCCTCTTGTTCACTGCCAAAATCACTGTTTTGAATTTGAGAGCCAATATCTCAGGAACTAAGCGGTCAGAACGAAGCAGACCAGAAAAAGCGGAACCAGGATCAGAAGAGGCAGGCGCATGTTGAAGGAGTAGAGCAAAGAATGAATGACGTGCCCGTTTGCGTACAAGTATCTTAATTCTCCTCTAATGAGTGGTGGTTGCGTCTGTCCTCGTTAGGCCACTGTCGGCGGTAATGCTCTGCTCGTCATAATAGTCGGCATATTTTATAATCTCACGTAAAACGAGCGAAACGTACACGTAGCATGTCGAAAATTACAAACTCAAACCAGTCACTAGTGACTACTGTTGGCAAAATATTGAATTTGTAGAATACATAACATATACATATACATATATGTATATGTTTTCCGATGACGAATAGATATACATAATATGTATATGTATTTTTTCAAAAAATATGTACATAAAATACATATTATACATATTTTTTCAAAGCCAGGTTTTAAGTTGAAAAATGCTACTAAAAGAGTTGTTTGTGACTGAAATTAGAAAGGGTCTACGCTTGGACCTGATTAGCATGAAATTGATTCAGTGCATCAGTCAAATTAGCAATAATTTCCTCATTTAAGTTCTGTTAAAAATCCTCCACGTACAGTCAGTCATTTTCTGTATGGGAGACCTGTGCAATGAACTTTGTTTTTGAAACCAATAGCCAATAATTTCGTCTAGGTCAACTAGCAAAAGAAAAGAGCATTTTTCTCCTGCCATTTATCCATTGAATTTGAAAATCTAAATGTTCCCTCATTAGAACTCCTTTTTGGTCGCCTCGTACCACTTTACACGGTGATGGTATTACTCAATTAAAACACCAAATCTGTGGTTTTTCTACCACTGGAGCAAATTCAGACATTGGCATCCTAAGAAAATGTAATTTCATGCTATGGATGGCAGGCTGAGACTTGAAAATGCAGCATTTCATCAGAAATTCAATATGTATTTTCAAATATGTATTTTAAATACATAGTGGCCTCAGAATACATATGCATAAACATATTCTCTGAGGAATACATAAACATGTACATATACATATATGTATTCCAAAAATAATACATAATATGTATTTTTTACATATACATATACATATATGTATTCCACAGTACTAGTGACTCTGTGCTAGAATAAGATCCATATACGCCACGCTGATTAGATTCTCCTTTTTTATACTTACTTCTGCATAATCGCTTCTGCAATAGCTTCGCCAGTTTCTGCTGTTTGACCCTGCTCAAGCAGAACCTGAAATAAATGCACGAGTACGTGTGTTTCAAATCAAGTCAGCATACACATACTGAAACTACATAACTGTTACGGCGCATTCATATTTTTGTAGAAAAAAGATCGCCTGGCGACTTTTCTGTAGAAAAACTTGTTTAAAGTATGAAACGCCCCCAAACGCCGCGCAAGATCTACAAAAATGTACAATGTACTTAAAACTTTGAACTATTTTTGTCGCCGGCCTTTTCTATGTGAAATTTTAAAAAAAACGCCATTTTTCGCAATTTTTGTAAATTTTGATCGGCCAAACCTCTGGAATGGTTTGACCTAGAAGCGCCATAAAAGCATCATTGGAGTCGCCAGAAAATCGAACTCTGCAGTCATTTCATCGCAATTAGGGAAAAAGCGAATTTTTACGTTGCGCAAATTAGTGTTCAGAGCAAACGCAGCGCAGATTAGGATTCCGGAGCTTGACCTTGTTGACAACTTGGTCCTGAGTCACAAGTCGCTCCGACGCCTCCATAAAAAGTCATTCGCAAAAAACCGCCAGGTTGCTTATTTTCATTTGAACAGACTTTTGATAGCAGCCAGATTGGTGTGATGACCCTACTTGCCGTCTCTAAGCTGACTTTCTCGCAAAATGCATCTTAAGCAGTACTGTGCATGTTCACTAATCAGGAAGAGGAAATTCTGGTTTAATACAGTATAAGAAAATGCTGTACATACTGTACGCTTACGCTGCTATGCACTTGGTCTGTCTATTATTCATTTTACTGAAGACATACATACAAATAGTATCAGTAAAAAGCCGGAGCCGCGATAAGTCAGTTAGATGAATAGAAACGTGTAGTGTGAGTGCAGTGCCACCTTGGTAAAAGGGTTCCAATGCAGTCCGCCTTCCCTCGATGGAACCCCCTGTCAAAGCGGAAGCCAAGTCACCAAACGGACATCACCCAAGGATTGTGGACCGCCTATGGATTTTTTCCGGCAAGGTCAACAACACAACAACTTCTGATGAATTTTTGACAGAATTACTGAGCAAGTACTGTACGTATACAAATTTTTGTTTCATACTTGATCATTGTGTGTGTCCAGCTGTGCTATTTTGTGTTTTGTGTTATACGATGGCCGATCCACAACTCATCGAACAAGTGGTCAGTTAGTTTTCATTCTGATTTGCCATAGACTCAGTTGTACATTGAGCCTGCTTTGTTTTAGCGCCATATTTTTCCAGAGTTGGATCAGAACTGGTTCGACAGTCTGGCCGACAATCCTAATGCTGCACTCGTTCTTCAACAGCTACTCGAACAGGTACTCGTATGCGGTACCGCTAAGCAGTATGTCTGACTTTGGTTGCACATCTTCTGTTGTAGTACGTCCAGACTGAGGGACAGCGGTGGGTCGATGTGCCACCAATCGATTCGCAGCGGCCTGTCAGAGGGCGAAGAGGACAAGGCGCTGCCGCAGCACCGATCCGTCCGCCACCGTATTTCGTGCCCAATAACCTCGTAAACTTGACTGAGGGCGAGATAACGTCGGACTGTCAGATTAGTCCAAGAGGCACTCAGCAGTGCTTTCTGGCGATCAGCTTTCTCTCCAACTACTTCCGTCGAGTCCGTCAGCCTTTGAACAGTCCAGTTGCAAAGTAAATGTGTTGTTTCAGTTTCGGTACTACAGTATCGTCAAGCTGATGATTGCGCACGGATGGAACATGTTGGATTCGGCCAGATGTCTGCACAACTACGTGTCACGACCAGACTTTCACTACCCACCCATGTATGCGCGCGCCCCGACTATTACGATTGACGTGCGGAAGCGTAAGTGCTGTCTGTGACCACGTTATCATAGACTTACGTTTTGGTTTCAGCGGACGGAAGCCTGAAACGCGTGCCAATGAAGTTCACCAATCGGCCGCGGGCACTGCGTCCACTGAAGAATCAGCAACGCTTTATGCAAACTCAGTGGAACGTGTTCAAACGGGAGTGTCTGTGGACGCAGCAGGGGCAGACAAGAACCGAAACCACTGCGGCCAGTGTTCCCAGCGGTCCGCGCCCCGCCATCGACTGTGGCATTTGTTCGCAGTCAAGCGCAGAGGTCTCTCTCCTTCAAGACATACTGTAGTTCAACACGTTTTCAAATTATTTTTCAGCTGTCAGCTGTTGGCGGCGGTCACCTTCACCTTCTGGCGACTAAATGCGGTCACGTCTTTTGCAATGGCTGCATTTCTCGGGCGATGGAAATTGCCGTCCCTAGCAGATGTCCGACCTGTCGACAGCCGCTCACAGGACAGAATTTTGTCAAGCTTTTGGTCTGACCTGTTGTGCATCTACTACCCACTGTTTCTCAATCGCAACCTGATTTAACTTCATCTGCTAATAAAACGGTTGTCATGCAAAATCTTTGTGAAACCTTACATTACTGTACCTCGCGAAAACATTTTATACGGCAACATGCTCGATTTTGAAATTTTGTAGTTGCGCAATCGAAAGGACGCAACGTGATTGGCAAAGAAAAGAAGCAAGACCTCTACCTCGAGCTCCATAAATGAACCGAGCTGGTCTACACGATCTAGATGAATTCTGGTCTGTCCGTACATATGAAGGCAACGCGTTTTCTTAACAACGCCAAGTACTCCGAGAGCTTGTCCAAGGGTTTCCTGACAGAAATTCGGGTTCTGTAGTGGTAACTGTTGTGACGAATGGAAGATAAGACGTTTACCTTGAGCTGAGATGCGTCGCTGATAGGCGTTTTGTTAAACGTGGACATTTTTGGGCCTTGTTGATCTGGCCGATTGTAGAATATCAGCTCACCGTCCGGCTAAAGTTAAACGAAAACAAGACGGTTCGTCAAAATGAGTGTATAAAACTTTAGATATTTGATCATTTTGAAGATCCTCTCAGTTTCAGAGGCAGAGACCAGACATGGGCAAGGGGGGGTTGGCCCCCCTCAGGCTCTGACCTACCCCCCCTCAGCCGGCCGCTACCCCCCCTCAGGAATTTTTTGGAAGAATTTTGTATAGAAAATTATGATAAAAATATGCCTGGATTAGGTGTACATGAGCTCAGAATAGCTTATTTTAACCAAAAATAAGCCAAAAAACCTTGATTTTAGCCAAAAATCGGACTTTTAGGCTTACCACCCCCTCAGCCCCCCACAACCGCTCCTACCCCCCCCCTGAGCCCCCCTCAGGAATTGAAAATTCTACCCCCCCCTCAGCCGAAATGCTAGCCCATGTCTGGCAGAGACTGATATTTTTTGGAAATTTTTTTACAAAATTAGACCGGCAGCCGGTGGAAAACGTCAGTAAACTATTATTTGAAGAAAGTGGGTGTGCAATTCTTTCAGATGCAGTTTTCTCTTTCAAACAAGTCTTGCTGACAGTAAGCTCTTCAGATTATTCTTTCAGATGATTCTCTTGCTTCTGTGTACTGTGGCCCCTTCCATTCCAAAGAATTCTGACACACGTTAGGCAAATTATTCAAAAAACTGCGTTCCCTTCTAAAAGAATTCTGGCACCCTTTAGGCAAATTCTTAAAAAAGCAGCTTTCCCTTCCAATCTGAACAATTCTGCCACTCTTTAGGCAAATCTTTCAAAGCAGCTTTACCTTCCAAGGAATTCTGACATTCCTTCGGGAAATCTCTCAAAAACAGTAATTTTCCCTTCCAATCCAAAGAATTCTGGCACTCTTTTGGCAAATCTTTCAAAAAGCAGCTTCCGCTTTCGAAGAATTCTGGCACTCTTTAGGCAAATCTTTCAAAAAGCAGCTTTCGCTTCCAAAGAATTCTGGTACTCTTCAGGCAAATCTTTCAAAAAGCAGCTTTCGCTTCCAAAGAATTCTGGCACTCTTTAGGCAAATCTTTCAAAAAGCAGCTTTCGCTTCCAAAGAATTCTGGCACTCTTTAGGCAAATCTTTCAAAAAGCAGCTTGCGCTTCCAAATAATGCTGGCTCTCTTTAGGCAAATATTTCAAAAAGCAGCTTTCGCTTCCAAAGAATTCTGACACGATTTAGGCAAATCTTTCAAAGCTGATTTCCTTTCCGAAGAATTTTGGCACACTTTAGGCAAATCTTTCAAAGCAGCATTCCCTTCCAAGGCATTCTGACATTCCTTTGGCTTATCTTTCAAAAACATGAATTTTCAATTCCCTTCCAACGAATTCTAGAGACTTCTGGCAAATCTTTCAAAAAGCAACCTTCTCTTCCAAAGAATTCTACATTCTTCAAGCAAATCTTTCAAAAAGCAGCTTTCCCTTCGAAAGAGTTCTGACATTCTATTTCGGAAATCTTTGAAAAACAGGAATTTTCCCTTCCAATGCAAAGAATTCTGGCACTCTTTAGGCAAATCTTTCAAAAAGCAGCTTTCGCTTCCAAAGAATTCTGGCACTCTTTAGGCAAATCTTTCAAAAAGCAGCTATCGCTTCAAAAGAATTCTGGCACTCTTTAGGCAAATCTTTGAAAAAGCATTTTTCGCTTCCAAAGAATTCTGGTACTCTTCAGGCAAATCTTTCAAAAAAGCAGTTTTTTTCTTTCAAGCAGTTCTGACACTCCTTCGTAAACCTTTCAAGAGAGAAGTTTTGTCTTTCAAGCAGTTCTAACACTCTTTAGAAAAACCTTTCAACAAAGCAGTTTCGTTGTGCAAGCAATTTTGCTCTAAGGGCAAGCTCTTCAGGCAGTTCTTTGAAAAGCAATTTGTTTCAAACAAGTTAATTCTGAGTGTAAACACTTAGGTACATAGGTCTTAACACAAAGCAGTTTTCTCTTTGAAGTAATTCTTTCTGCATTAAACTCTTTAGGTAGCTCTTTCAAAAAGCAGTTTTCTCTTAGAAATAATTCTTTCAGACAGTAAACTATTTAGGTAGCTCTTTCAATTAGTAGTTTTCTCTTTGAAGTAATTCTTTCTGACAGTAAACTCTTTAGGTAGCTCTTTCAAAAAGCAGTTTTCTCTTAGAAGTAATTCTTTCAGATAGTAAA
Organism: Sabatieria punctata; assembly: GCA_030248155.1. NCBI lineage: Eukaryota > Metazoa > Nematoda > Chromadorea > Araeolaimida > Comesomatidae > Sabatieria > Sabatieria punctata. The sequence continues at coordinate 87,931 of JASANB010005707.1, forward strand.
CTATTTAGGTAGCTCTTTCAATTAGTAGTTTTCTCTTTGAAGTAATTCTTTCTTTGGCATTTGTGGCCAGTTATTGTAATGGCATTTGTGGCCAGTGGCTCAGTGCCTTTCTCAATAACCGTGCTCAAAGGGTCTGTATCAATGGATACAGCTCTAATTGGATTCCAGTCCAATCAGGTGTGCCTCAGGGCTCTGTCTTGGGTCCAGTCCTATTTCTCATATACAGGGTGTGCCAAAAAAACAACCCAGCAGAGTTCAACCATAAATCTCAACCGATTTGAATGAATCCTTTTTAAATGAAAGATAAATAAATTCTTGAAAGACTGATGTACGGTTTATTAAGATAGCCTGCTTAGTTCCTGAGATATTTGTCCTCAAAGTCAAAACAGAGATTTTGGCAATGAACAAGAGTGATAAAGAACAACCCAGCAGATTTTTTACTTTTGCAACCATGAATCTGAACCGATTTGAATGAACCCTTTTTTGAATGAAAGACTGATAAAATCTTCAAAGTTTGGTGCAATTTTTATTGAGATTCACAGTTTAGTTCTTGAGATATTTGCCTTCTAAGTCGAAACAGAATTTGCCAAAGAACAAGAGCGCTGATGACTCCAAAATCGATTTTTCCGTCCCTACACTAATTGGCAATACTGTACTTTCAGATGATTTAAACGCGGTGTTCAAGTGGGCTAAGGCTATGCAATTGAATATTGCATTGTATAATAAATCTTCAGTCCTACTGTACATCTGTATCCCCGACTCAACTCAATGTTCGAATACACAGTTGATGGCACAATCATTCCCACTTCTGAATGTGTTCGGGATCTGGGGGTTTTGATTACTCCCGACCTAAAATTTACAGCCCACTGCAATTACATACATTACAAATAGGGCTCGCGTTATGGCCAATCTTATTCAGCGTGCTTTGAACTAAAGGATCCTGATTTTCTCATTAAAATGTTCAAAACTTATGTACGTCCTAGATTAGAATACGGTACCCAAGTTTGGTCCCCTCATTTGACAAGAGATATTCAGAAAATTGAATCTTTTCAGCGTTTCTTTACTTCTAAGATACCTGGGCTTGGTTCTCTCCCTTATGAAATTCGTCTAGTAGCTACGGGCTGAAAGGAAATGTGGAGGTCTTTACTAGTAGTCTTGCACAACACAGCACACACACGTACTCAAACGCATACGCACACACAACCACTCGAGAACTTGGTACTACAAACACTCACACAAACTATCAAACTCTTCATCACTCCCCCTCACGAGTGTCAACTGGGCCGCGGCTGTGCCTGCCAATCGGGGAAACGAGCGAACGGTGAGAATTGCTCCGTCTCTGTTGACTCGGCATCTCCAGTGGGCCGCGGCTGTGCCTGACAATCGGGGAAACGAGCGAACGGTGAGAATTGCTCCGTCTCTGTTGACTCGGCATCTCCAGTAAGCTGGTCTGCACTGACACTGTGTTGACTCGATCGCTTGCACGCCACATTGCCGCCTTTCTGCGTTTTCGTTTGTATCTGTTGCCTTGTCATCGGTGAAACAGACTGCCGTCTCTTGTTCAACGAACTAGAACGATTTACCATACTCCTTCTCCATCTTCTTTTTCTTCTCACTCTCTTTCTTCTTCTCCTCTCAACTCTCCTTCTCTTCATTTTCTTCATTCTCAACTTCTTCCTCACCATCCTTCTTCTCCTACTGCTCAAAATCTTGCTCCACATCACTTTCTTCCTCATCATTCTCTCTCCTCTCAGCACTCTTCTCCTCATCTTCTTCACCTTCTTTTTCCTCTTCATCCTCTTCTTCCTTCTTCCTCCAAACATCCTTTCTCTTCCTTCTCTTTCTCCCCCATCTTCCTCCTTCTTACTCTCTTCCTCTTCATCCACATATGTAGCTTCTTTCTCTTCCTCTTCTTCGTTCCTTTCTTCTTCTTCCTTCTTTCCAATCTCCTCTTCTATCTTCTCTTCCAATGTCCTCTCTTCTTTCTTCTTCCTCCTTCGCCTCTTTATCTTCCTTCTTTTCACATCTAAGAGAACAGGACCGTTCATTGCTGAGCAAACTTCTAATCGATCAACAATTGAACCACCTTGGACGTCCTGAAGAAAAGCCGAATCCTTAGTGTCGGCAGAGGCCACATCGTCGGGATCGTCCGCGTGTGCCCCAAGAAGCGCGCTATGAGATGGTTCCATTTGCGGACCATTCACATCTTCAGAGAAAAGGCTTTGAGCCGGAGAACAGGAACTTGACACTCGATCATCCCGAAAGATCGCCACATTAAAACCTAATCGTGCTGCACTCACTTGCTTCTGTGAGAATGACATGGTCAGACGCCTCGATCGCCGGATTCACTACAAAAGGCATGCTAGGGCAGTGGTGAGTGTCAGCCGAAACGGTCAGATGAACCACATCGCAAAGGTATGAATCGCCAAACGCAGATGAAACGGTATGACTTTGTGGAATGTACTGCAACCAATAGTCTTGAGTCTGTTGTGCTACGGGACTGCTCAACATATTGACCTCAGCGCCTGTGTCGATGAGAGCCCGGAAAAGATTGTGACCAAAGGACAGCGGGATGTAGAGATCAGACTGGATAGGAGAATGCCCACAGAAGGGAGGATCGACCACTAACCCAGTGAAGGGAGTGTTTAATGAGCCGACTTGGACATCCGACGTGCCAGAACACGAAGCCGCTTCCTCTTTCACCGGAGCCTTGCTGCATTGAGATAGGTATTGGGCGAACATGCGATCAAACTGGTCCTGAAGCCGCCGTTGGTCGATCCACCATTGCTGTTGCTGTTTGCGATCACACTGTATTTGCTCTTGTAGTAGTTGGAGGTGATCATGAAAGGTAGGGGACGTCATGTGAGCATGGGATGGGCACGGCTGCGCCTGATGATCATGGAACGAGGGACTGGAGCTTGAGACTGGAAACGAGAGTAACTTGAGGCGAGACTCATAGTAGAACTTGTGCGTTGTAGTGGAACTTGATTGAAGGTGGCTCCCGGGGCTCGGCACCAATGAAAGGAAATGTGGAGGTCTTTACTAGTAGTCTTGCACAACACAACACACACACGCACTCAAACGCATACGCACACACAACCACTCAAGAACTTGGTACTACAAACACTCACAAATCTAGCTACAGTACGTCCCTGCATTGCTGCTGTGTGAAAAGCAAACTCAGCCCTCTTTCCAACTGTGTGTTTTATGTTTTATAGATTGTATGTACTGACAGAATCGCTTGTCAATCCACTGTAAAAAGATGGCTATAGCTTCGGCAGTTGATTCTGTCACAGTGCATTACATATCGATTTCTACGCAGTCACAACAAAACTCAGTTCGAAATTTTATTTTACTGCGTTCTCTTCTGTTTACTACAGTACGCACTACGTATTTTATGTCAGTACATACTAAGTCTGTTCAAAAATTATTGGCGAGCTACAGATTTTTATTTTTTCTCAAAAATATTCCTCTAGACCCGCTTATAAGATTTATATGTACTTGTAGCCAGCGATCCCCTCTACATTATGCAACTACAGGGTGCGTCAAAAAAAACAACCCAGCAGATTTTTTGCTGTAGCAACCGCAAATCTCAACCGATTTGAACGAATCCTGCTTTAAATGTAAGATAAATAAATTCTTGAACGATTGGTGTAGTTTTATTAAGATGCGTTGCTTAGTTCCTGAGATAATTGCTTTAAAAATCAAAACAGAGATTTTGGCAGTGAACAACAGAGATTAAAACAACCCAGCAGATTTTTTACTGTAGCAGCCGCAAATCTCAACCGATTTCAGTGAGTCCTATTTTATACGAAAGATACATTAATTCTTGAAAGATTGGTGAAGCTTTTATTAAGATACGATGCTTAGTTCCTGAGATATTTGCACTCAAAGTCAAAACAGATTTTGGCAATGAACAAGAGCGATTTTTATTATTCTGTTGCACTTCATAATAAAACCGATTCCTACTGCTCAGGGCTAACGTAACGAGGTTTTTCTGGTGCCACACATGCTTGGTTACTTCATTTGTAAAAGTCTTGTTGCCCCTCAGCAGTAGAATCCGTTTTGTTGGGAAGTGCAACGGAATCGATCTTGTACACTTCAAAAATCTCTGTTTTGAGTTTCAAGTAAAATATCTCAGGAACTAAGCATCGTATCTTAATAGGGCCTTCACCAGTCTTTCAAGAATTTATTCGTCTTTCATTTAAAGCAGGATTTATTCAAATCGGTTGAGATTTTTCGGTTGTAAAAAAACTGCTGGGTTGTTTTTTTACACCATATTACTTATTCTTGTTC